>JBBPMG010000725.1:0-14318 GCA_038090195.1 Boletellus deceptivus | reverse complement strand
TGATTGCGCTTGATTGCATCCATTCGTAGTTTTCGCCAACCTCGAACACTTCCAGATGAGGCCACGAAGATGTTAAGCTGAGAAACTCGCCCTCGCTCAACCCTACGCCACAGGGAATGTCGAGGATGATAGAATTTATATTCACGAAGGCTGTCAAAGGCTGAAGAATGTCAAGGGTAATATGGTATGGAGAGGAGTTCTCCATAGATAGGATTATCGGTGCGTCATCGTCATCATTTATGCGGAGGATGATTGCGTTCAAGGAGGAATGTGTGCAGGCGTCTTGAAGGGCCACGAAAAGCGACGTAAGACCAGGAATAGTGGGGCGGGAGTGAAGAGCGATACAAAGTTTCCGAAGCTCAGGGAGGCGAAGATAGGAGAGGAACCTTCCAATAGTAGCCAAGGATGGAGAACTGAGTCCAAGATTGTGGAGTGGCAAGAAAGTTAAGGTAGAAATTAAGGATTCAGCGGCTTGAAATTGATTCACTTGCGTACCCTGCACTTTCAAGTCCACACGATTTAAGTTCTGCAAGCGAGAAAGATGAGACAGAGCATTAACGTTGAGAATAGCGTCGTAGCAATGCATAGAACGGAGGTTTTTCCAATAGCAAATGAGCCCAGAGAGCGTATTAGTGCAATTCCACTTTGACACATGGAAGGTTGTTACAGATGAACATCCTTGACCGAAACCATCCATAGCAGTGCCCAAGATCTCCGTCCGCTCAAATGAGATGCCCGTTACTGTAGGGCTCGCAAGGTGCCGCACCAAGGGACCGACTGCAGCACTAGGATCACACAGTCCGACAGTACAGAGGTTCGGGAAAATCGACTGGGTAGAGGCCGAGAGAATTCGAATAGAGTCTGCAGCCAGGCCAAATGAGTCACTCAGACGAGGGAGCGCTCGCACACGACGTGCATAACTTGAAATAATGTCCCAATCAGCTTGTCCGAGGGGCTTCTTGAACGAATAGAGCCAGTCAACCTGTACAAAGTCCCAACATGATTCATCGCATGGACTTACACAAAAATGACCTCCTTACCCCATGTTCAACTGATTTGCATGCCACCCACGATTCACCAGGCAAACGCTGCACGAGAGGAGTCAAGTCATTCAACTCGGCCCAGATGAGATCCAATGCTGGCTCTTTGAATGCTCGGCCTGTCCTCGTCAACGTGGTAAGATGAACATTTACGTGAGAAGAATGCTTATTCGCGCGAAAAGGCCAGGTGTGGCAGTAACGGAAGATATGGAGAAGGGTTTCCTCTATGTGGAGGGCGTGATGCATCGCATCGTAGCGATCAGGTAAAGCGCGGCCTTGATCCTGGGAGATCCGACGGACGCAGCATATAGCCCAGGTCGTCCTCTCGCACATAGACTCGATTCTGGGCACGCCTCGCCTGTCCAGGCTGCTCACCGGTGCACACGAGTTGCTTGTCGTTGATTTCGAAGAGCGGAATCGAGCGACTGTACGAGAGCGGGAGCGAGGTCGGAAGGGAACTGTGGTGGAATAGGATGATGATATGATGACCGCACATGGGCGCACCAGGCACCTAATTATAAATACTGATGCGATAAAGAAACTCGTGAATAGGAAGAGGTTGATGAACATAAATAATAAAAGGGATAGCATAGCGTTCGTGGTACACGAAAGGAGATAGAAGGGGCAGAAAAGAACGGGAAAGATAAAGTCGTAGATAGTCATGGACCTCGTGGCAGACGTACTTGTTGTGCCCTAACGTCGTGCGCTCAGACCCCGGGAAATTGGAAATGTGTAATGCACCCTTTTGAGTCATTGGGAGCTCGTTCCTCTCCCCTCTCCGCGTGCAGGAAGCTGATCGCCCGAGTTGGTGCTTAGAGGCGAACTCGTGGTGGTGGACAGACCAATCGAGAAGACGCCGTCTGAGGCAGGATCTTCCAGACCAGTCAGTAAGATGACGCCTTACAAATCGCATAAATGGCAGGAAGTAGCCAGCTAAAAAAAGAATCATACTCAGATGACATCACGACGACTGACTCACTGCATATGCGACTCTTCAACCCCGGGTCAAATACGTCAAATGCTGCGGCGCTTTTGAGCGTATCGCCTATTTCAACGCGCCCTGTGGCCATTTTATCTGTTACCAATGCGCAATTAAGATGGCAGAGGTCGTCAGCAACAATGAGAATTTCTTCCCCTGCAATGTTGCCGCAGGCGTCTCCCGACGGACACCTTTCTTGGGTTCTTGCCCGGTTCGCTCTGCACGACCTTACCTTCCAAGTGCGCCAAGGCAGCCACATCTACCTCCCGAGCAAGAGATGCTCAAATTCTATAGGTAGACCACTCTCCCCGACACCATATACCATCTCTGGCCAGAATGCGGCGGGAATGTTTGCTCCGGTTGCAGAAGGGATGAAGAAACCTGCGATCAGAATGAAAGTTGTGACGTGCGTGCTTTCGCGAAGCAGAAAGGGAGTCAAACTCGAGTTGCATCGACATGGTGACCTTTGAAGAAAGAAACCATAGGTACCACATCCATCACTGAGCGGGAGACACGACTGCACTATGCCAGTCGTCAGTGAGGTTTGAAACTGCGAGATTCATTCAGCTTTCTACCCACGCCCTGTCAGCCTCGAAGTTCTTCATGAAGATCCTCACTAAGCGTCCGTCCGTCCGCCTCGCCGCACATGACGAGCGCCAGCCCATCCTCGTCTACGATCACCCCTCCCTTGCGACACGCGCTTCTTCGCCTTGTCCGCCACCTCAAGCTCAAACTCGAGCGTGTTATTCAGCTGTCCGCGCGCGCCTTGACGACGTCGACCGACGGCCGCTCCCCGTCGTACACTGCCATATAGTGCGCCAGCTCTCTTGGCTCCTCAGACGACGGCCAGGGACGTGGCGTCGGCGATGTAGACGCGAGAGCGAGCACTTTTTCGACGGAGACGGCATCGAGGAAGACGACGTGCGTGTCTGGAGGGGCAGGAGAGGGACGACGCTCGGTGGCGAGGGTGTATTCCTGTTGCTGCCACTTCTCTCGGCAGGTTTTCCTTTTTCCTTGCTCTTTCGTTTGTTTCGTTCCGGTTTCGGTTGCGGTTGTGGTTCCTAGTTTAATGTGGTGACGGTCCTGGGGGTGCCTCCGCCGCTGCCCCCGCGGTCGATTCTAAGTCTGCGTTTATGTCGGCGTCTGTGTCGCCCGACGAGTCCCGGTCCCACAGCACCCGTTCCACCACCCTACAAGGCTGGAAGAAGAGCGCGGTCTCATGATCTGTAGGGTCGACGGGGATCATGATGTCGACTAAAAAGAGCGTCCTCCACTTTAGGAACGTGTGAGCACCGGCGTACAAGATGTGTGTCGAGTGAGCGTAGGCGACCGGGATGACGGTGAATCCAGAACAGGCCTTGGAAACGTCGCCATAATGACCATCTTCGAGACAGAAATACGCGGTGCAGCGGACAACCTCCCACTACAAATGTACACTCCGACTTCCGATGCCGCACGCAAAAACACATGGCATGAACACGTTCACTTCTTGCTTCCCTACTTCGAGTTACGCCGTCTCACATCCCGCTTCCAGACGTTCAACCGTTGATCACGCAGATGTCTCGCTCCAGTGTCCTTGACCCCGAGGACATCGATATGTCAACATATATAATTACACATGTGTTCTTTCTCCTCCGGCACCCCGGTGCGGACGACCGCAGCATCCGCAACGACCACTCTCTGGTTAGAACGGTCACCGCTGCTGCACGTCTCTACGGACGCAACGTCGACAAGGCAGATATTTCTCACTGGAATGGAGTTGTCCGAATGCTAGAAAACCTAGAAGGCACGCTGAAGGTTAAGTGCCTGGATAGGTCCGGAGTTACCACCCAATTAAGCAGGATGAATGTAGGAGGTAGGCATCCAAATCCCCATAGTACGCTGGGATCTCACAATGAGTAGATGCCCTTGTAATGCTTATCCGAGCCCAAAATGCGGGCATGATCCTCAGAAAGCAGAAGGATGTCACCATCTTTGAGTCGTTCGAGCTGTCCCCGAGGGCTGCGGATGTGGTGAAGACACAAGGAAAGCTGATCTGCTCATATCCTGGCCCAGCGATCGAGATTCCCAACGACATGTTTGATGGAAAGGATTTCTTTCCGAGTTTGTGAATTTCATTGTTCACATGAACGAGGACGATTTGGATCCATTCGAGAGCGATGCTCACCCGCGCCATATCACCGAATTACTTACCGGAATTTTGAGGAGTATCGGCCGCCCTGCTGACATTGCTCGGATTAGCAAACGCGTGGGCGATGACGCTGTGGAAGCTGAGGTGCCGCAGTGGCGACGCTCGCCGCTTTGGCTTCTCATCAGAGTTGCACTTCAGACAACACTCACTCAATCTCATTTTGAGCGTCGTACCTACAAGGAATTCCTGCTGTTCTTTATGTGCGAGCTTGCGAGCAACAGCACTTACAACGACCTCTCTAGTGATATTCTCCACCAGATGTCGGCTAAAATTAGTCGACGCTTGCAGAAACTGGGCTCTCTTCCCCCACAGTGGCTTTCGGGCATCGCGTTAAAGACATGCACTTTTCTCCGATCGATTATTGAAGACCGGTGGAAACAAGTGCAAGCTGTTCAGCCTACATCCCCAGTCTGGGCCCCGTCTAATCTTGATCTCGAGCACGATGTTCGGCTGTCGCTCTCGCGTAGTGAGGGATTCCTTCGCGACTCTCTCGCTAATCACAATACCAATCGCACTGTTGGCTTATTCCACCATAAACACCCTCCTCGAGGTTCTCTCGATGACTTTCTGAACTCTGGTGGGGATCTCTTTGAGAAAATATATCAATCTGAACCCCACGTTGCCCTCTATGACGTCGAGTGGGCGGTGGAGCAGGGGATCGATGCCTGGGTTGATGGTGTCACGAACAGCGACAAAGCTTGTGTCCATCTGGAAGTCTTGATGCACAAATACTCTTCATGCGCGCTAAAGACATATGCAGGAAACCCAGAGCTCCTTTCAGTGATGCTGTTGACCATGGTTGAGCTCTGGGTCGCCCTTGACAAGATAGCAATTAAGGAGATTCCTATGCTGGCAGACTACTCTCCAGAAGTACCAACGAGTCTTTTGGAGAACCTATTACTTTGCAAGGCTCCCAGCCTTCTCCGTGTTTTCCGCGCGCAGGAATACCTCTCTCGTCGGCACTCCCGATCAAGTCAGTGGTCGGTGTTTTCTACAACAACCACTATAGAAAGCTTTGCCATCCGTTTCTTTAGAACCTCTATGCGTCTCCAGCGCCTGAAGGCTCGGATCGAAGAGACGGCACAGCTCGGAGTGGATAAAAAGGTTATCGAATTGCAAGAGATGAATGCTCGCTATGCTGAACTTCGGCCAAGGGGGATAAAGATTGGACGTATTGACGATGGTATGGTCATGCGTATAAACGTGCACGAGTGGCCATTGCCAGCCAACCAACTTGAGGCTGAGGTTGTCGTGTTCGAACTAGACTGTCCGCTCTCTTTTGACATGTGGCGTGCTGTCACTTTTCACCTTCTGGTTGATGTGTGTTCTTCGTTTGTTAAGACAGACAATCCTCGCATGCAGCTTAGTGATTATAGCGCTCTCAAACCGTATCTTGTCAAGCATCCGAGGTCACGGATCTCCCTTGAATCTGATACGAGGCCTCCGGACTTTTCGCACTCTACTATTTCTATCCCGGCCGAAAGAAAAAATGTCTGCATAAACAACAAGTTGTCATTTGTTGCTTGTGACTCGGGAACTGGCCGCCCTGTTTCCGAGGTGCTGGGTCGCAGCGATAGCAGGCGGTACTATACGTACCAACTTCCAAGCGGGCCATACCACAATTTACAAGAATATATCGATTCCACTTCCCACACACCGAATGAAGTCATCGCAAAGCAAGCCGATTGTCACAAGGACCTTTCTATTCACGAGTACATGGCATTCGGACACCTGCGCAGCGGAAGCCTGCTCCAGTGGTTGAACATCTTACGAGAATTTCGGAGCCGATCGCTAAATTTCCGTCGCCCAGAAGTCCATATGCTGTTGGCTCAGGCTGTTACTCAAGTCGGACCGGTTGGAAACATGGGCTTGACATGGCATGAGGAGATACAACAACCCACCTTTTGCTATGCGCTTTTAGGTGAACTTCAGAGTCTGGTCTCTGATGTTGAAGGGAACTGGAAGGAAGCAGTGACAATGGATACTATTTCGTTCTTGCTCCGTCGTTTACTTGCATCCAGTCCTGACGGTGCCATCTCACTAGAAGCACTCAATCTCCTTCGGACTGTGCGTCGGAAGGTATTCTCTTGGGTACAGGTACTTCTAGCCGAACTTGCGAGGACGCCCAGAAATGAGGGACCTCATGGAACCTTGCGGGACACGGCCGCCATTTGTCGAAGCACATTCGATGTGGATCATTTGATGGCTCAGAAAGTGCTTTGCTCAGCCGAGGATATCGAGATCTTACTCGTATGTGGCATGATAATCTATGAGCACACACCCAGTGAGGTCTCGGGCCTCCCTGCATATTCACGGCTACTCCTTGATCGAGACCGCCGCCTTTCTCTAGCTCTCGAAAGTATCATATGTGATGCTATTCAGGGTGACTTGACCGCTAAGGGCATTAACCTCGCGGTCCGCAGGGTTTGGTTTAACTACCATGCTGGTTCAAAGTGGGCACGGTTGGAAGTCCCAGATTCACGCTGGTTCGTGAGCACAACCGCACCACCACCAGGCCAGCGTCCACAAACGATACACTTCAACGTACTCAACGGGTCATTGTTAGTCGACGGGGTATCGCTTCGAACACAGTTGCCTAACGATTATGTGAAGCATGCACTATATAAACTGGTATTCGGCAAGGCAAGTCTCGTAGCTGTTCAATGTGGTATGTACCACTGATCACCTTTTCAGCAAGTTCTCGAGGTCACACAGAGTGATCTTCCTGGAGCGGATTACTCAACAAGAGACTTGGTCTTTGACCATCAAGTGAGTACGCCTTTTGAGGTGTGTAGTGAATGCTTAAGCTCAGACGGTACCACCAGGTATCTTTTTCTCTCAGAAATGGATCGGATCTTGTGGTTCTAGCAAAACGAAAGCAGACAGACTCTGGAGTTTCAGGAATCATTCAACTTATCCCTCATGAAAAACTGGAAGGTGACTTGCCAGCGGTACTTATCAAAGGACATGTTCATTGCCTAGACCTTTCCACATCGGTCATAGAGATCCGGCCTCTCGACAGCTGCTGGGAGACATCGCCAGCGAATTGGAGAATCGATTGTACTCCAGGGAATTTTCGCATGTGGAAAGACAACCATCTTCTCGTAGACATTCGAAGCCAATCATGGCGCATGATCTCCAGTCTCTTACGACCACTGAGTACACCAGAGGATCTCATCGTTACTGCATCACCACTTGAGTCCGGGCCCGGCCGATTGACACCGTTACAGTTGTCAGTTGACTTGCCACGATATGACCTCTCGTTCTATGTTGATGAAGATGGGGACCTCCAGTCTCGGAACATCCCTGGTATGGTTTACGACGAGGATCAATCCATTGGCACCTTATTTGGGCTAACCAATCGACTTGTACTTCGACCGAAGACTAGAGACCTCAATGTTACCGAACTTGTTCCCCGATGTGTGGTCATCCCTGATGGCAATGTTTCACTCCGAATGGATGGGCATCACGTCTGTGTCAAAATCATCCCACCTTCATCTAGCTCAGAGCGGATCATCTACCAGACATATAGAATCAATACCGACCTTGGCTGCCTGATAGGAAATTCGACATTGACAAGCAAGCTGTACTGCGCTTATCTGCATGCTCTGACCAGTAGATGGAGTGCAGATCCGCTTACCGGGAGATCTGGCGCAGAAGAAGCGTGTTCTGTACTCTTGTCTGCAAGTTGCTGTCCAAGCACAGAGTTCTGTTCTCGTGATGCAGAGCTCCTGATATTGATTGGATCTTTATGTTGCTCACAAATGCGGGACCCGGATATACGGATCGTGCGAGCGGTCAATCTCCCAGTAAGTTCGCAACACCATGGGTTATACATCCTTTCCAAAGAAATCAAGGAACGGTATGAGAAAATTCATAGATTCTATGCAAGTCCGTCGGGTGTTTCATTCAAAAAGTTTCCGGAAAACAACCACAGAGCTCGACGGGTTGCATATCTCTTTCCAGAATTTTCTTCCAGGGCTTCCGAGCCAAATTCAGATGTTCAATACTCTTCCCGGGACCTGTTGAAGGCAGACTCGGCCTCGGGAGAGCATCGTGCTTATATTGCAGCGACCAACATCCACCGCCGCTCTGCAGTGTCAGGTTCAAAGGATGTCTGGGAGATAGCACAGAAGTGGATCTGGGATTCAGGAGACAGTGAACTGTCACTCCAATATGACAGGTCTTGGTTGACTCACCTTAGAACCTCACAGGGTCCAGGGAACCAGGACCTCTCGCTGACATGGCCCAAGGTGTACAATCTGCAGGAAAGTGATGAAAAAAAATGGTTTCAATTACTCTTCTCATTGCCTGCCATGGCATATGCCTTGCCAGAGCTGAGCAAACTTGTTCCTGTGCTTGTGACAATTGTAATGCGCTTAGACTTCCAGCTTGAAGACCCACCCCACCATGGCAAGAACAGACTTCAAATGCATCTTGCCCGTGTTCAGTCGATTTTGGGCAAACTGCAGCCCTATTCACCATACTCATTCAAACCCTCAAAAACAACCCTCCCTTGTGTTGCATGGCAGTTCTCTGCAGACCAACTTTTCACCAGACCTGCTCCACCATTACAAGCATACAGCAGATTACTGGTCACTTCTCAAAGCACCAGCAATTCACTCCCTGATTGTGCCCCATTGGATCTCTTCATTTCTACTCTGGGGGTACACTCAGAAAATCAATTTCAACACCAATACATCTCAGCATTGCATGCCAGTGCAGAATATTCTCAGAGTGAGCCTGTGGCTCAGGAAGTGACAATGCTTCCTGACACAAAGACGTTTGCGAGTCACTATGCGAGTTGCAGAGCCACCTATACTGAGACTCTGCGACATCTCCAGGAGTATCTAGGTCCGAGAACTGAACATGAACAGGTGATCGAGCAGGCCGGTCAATGGCCACGCATCACTCCACACACACTTTTTTGGTGTCTTGCATTGAACTCATCCATCATACTCCCTGACAATTGGAAGACTTACTTCATTGAGCTGGTTCTCCTCGCACTCAGGCTACAACGTGCTCGAAGACTGCTCCTACTGCATTTGGGCGAAAATCACAAGGAATTGCATATGGAGCTACAGAATGAAGTGTGTGATGGCTGGGATGCGGAGGCACATCCAGACTGGCTACTCGTCCAGGTGGGCTTCTCGTGGCATGGGAGTAAATCTCTATTGACGTGATTCTCCTGTAATAGCTGGAAGGCAATTTTACAATTCGTCACGTTCAGGTTGAAGTTGCCCGTGAAATGATGTCACCGCGCTCGGGGGCCAACACAGCTATGCAGCTCAATATGGGTGAGGGCAAGACATCTGTCATCGTCCCAATTGTTGCAGCCGCACTTGCAGATGGAAAACGACTTGTTCGCGTCATTGTTCCAAAACCATTGGTAACACAGATCCTTCACGTTCTCACAGATCGGCTTGGTGGGCTCACCCACAGACGAATATATCACATTCCATTCTCTCGTTCGCTGGAGGTCAATGAGGGAGGAATAACTTCCCTCAGTGAGCTTATGTTAGAATGTATGCAGGAGCACGGGATTCTGGTCCTTCAGCCGGAGCATGTTCTATCCCTGAAGCTCGTGAGCGTGGAGAAACAGTCATCCCAAAAAAGATTGGCACGTCCATTTCTGGATCTCCAGAGGTGGCTCCAATCCTATTCTCGTGATATCTTGGATGAGGTTGATGAAATCCTTGATGTTCGCTCCCAATTGACATTCACCATCGGCTGTCAGCGATGTGTGGAAGGCTATCCTGAACGATGGACAGTCACTCAACAAGTTCTCGGTCTAGTCAGCAAACACGCATCGTCCCTCCAAGAACAGTTTCCGCTTGGAACAGAATGTGAACCTGGACCACCTGGTTCGTTTCCCTACCTTCGTATTCTGCAAGAAGATGCTGGCCAAAGATTGGTTTCGCTGATAATCCAAGATGTCATCAAAGGACACCTTCCGAACTTCGATTTTACACAGCTTAGTTCGGACCTCAGGGATGCGATTCGATCCTTCATATCTTGTCAAGATGTCCCACTCGCAGTGGTTCATTTGGTGAAGAAATATTTTGAACGAGGCGCTTCTTCATGGAGCTGTTTGCTACCACTTCGTGGCCTGTTAGCCACTGGCATTCTGTTGTTTTCTTTCAGAGACCGCCGGTGGCGAGTAGACTATGGCCTCTTCCCCACGCGTACTATGCTCGCGGTCCCATACCGAGCGAAGGACGTCCCAGCACCACGGGCTGACTTTGGACATCCGGACATCTCCATCATCCTTACCTGCCTGTCTTATTACTACAGTGGACTAAGTGGAGGTCAGCTCAAAATTTGTTTTGAAATCCTATCCAAGCAACAAGATCCATCCTTGGAGTACAGCTCCTGGATTCATGACTACTCCACCATGCCAAGATTCCTGTGGACATTTTCCTGCATCAATATGGAGTCGACGGAACAATGGGACCAGTTTATATTTCCCCTTTTCTCGCGGAATCTGGCAACAGTTAATTTTTTTCTTTCGAGGGTCGTGTTCCCGAGAGAGGCCAAGGAGTTCCCATCGAAGCTATCAAGCTCAGGTTGGGATTTAGCAGAAAAGAAGGAACATTTGGTAACTGGTAAGTTAAGGTCACGACTGCCCGATCGGCAAGGTTCGTTCAATCAGCGATACTTCAGGGTTTTCTGGAACAAACGATGGACAGTACTTGTTACCCCTGGGCATTACTCAGCGCGACCCCGATCATCAACTAGGGACTAACGCAAAAATTCTATCGTATCTTCTACAAGCAGAGAACAAGCGCTACATGTGCATGGCTCACGATAATGGCAAGCGGCGAACGGCTCGTGAATTCCTGGATATGTTGATCGTTCAGAAGCCCGAGATCCAGGTGCTGTTGGATGTCGGGGCTCAGATGCTTGATTTTCAGAACCATCAACTGGCCCAGGCGTGGCTCAAAATTTCCCCAAATGCTTCCGCCGTTGTATACTTCAACGAGGACGATGAATTGACCATATATGCGCGGGGTGGTAGCACACAGCCCCTCCGATCGTCACCATTCGCACAGCAATTAGACCGATGTGTAGTATACCTCGACGATGCTCATACGCGTGGTACCGACATCAATTTCCCAAGGGGATTTTGTGCTGCCATCACTTTGGGCCCCAGAGTCACCAAGGATCGCTTGGTTCAAGGTGTGTGTAGTTTGCATAATTCAGATCCACCGGTCTGATCGATTGCCTCCCGTAGGTTGCATGCGGATGAGGAAGCTCGGCCACGGACATTCTGTCATGTTCTTTGCACCCATCGAGATCGATCGGCGCATGCGTTCTGTAGTTGGCAAGGGCCCTTTGGACGCCATGGACAGCATGGATGTGCTACATTGGGCCATTCGAGAGACCTGGGAATATATTCAGCGCTGGACACCTCAATGGGCGATGCAAGGGACGGACCATCAATCCCGACATGCCGCTTGGACCGGGTTCTGCAATGGCTCGCTGGCCCGGAAAGGATTAATGAAAAAATGGCTTCAACCAGAAGCCAAGAGGCTGGAAGACCTTTATGCGCCGCGTAATGCCTTGGAGGCTACTCCGCCGACGAGCCTCAGGCTGGACATACTCCGACGCTGCATTAATCTTGGGATCGCGTCGCTACATTCCACGGATATGAGCGAGGAACAAGAGCGAGAACTCGTTCGCGAGGTTGCAGTTGAACACGAACGACAAGTAGGACCACTTGCCCGGGCATCACCAGCAAATCACTCAATCCACCGAGGTGTTGTTGACTTTGTAAATTCTGGTGTCATTGCAACAAAGACGGGCTTCTTCAGCGCACGAAGCAGCGCTTTCAAGCCAGCTTTTGACACCCTTAGCAAGACCTCTGCAGCCACAAACAGGGCATGTACTTGGAGCCAGTCTCTGCTGACGACTGTAGACTTTGGACGGACCGTTAAAGGACCAGAAAAGGCAGACGGCTACTTGCGCCCTGTTCACTGGATTATCACGACAAAGACGGGTTTTAATGACGTATTTGTTATCATAAGCCCATATGAAGCAAACGCCTTGCTACCGTACATCAGGTCGAGCAGAAACCTTTACCTCCATCTATACACGCCGCGTATGAAGAAGTCAACGAAACCATGCGATGACCTTGCTCTATATAGCATCCCCACGACCCCCGATGGATGGGCTCCCAGCCCCTTTTGTATGGATCAATTGAATGTGTTCGCTGGGCAGCTATTCTTGAAGGACTATGAGGCGTACACTCGGCTATGTCGTCTCATCGGCGTGCACTGCGGGAGTAGGCAAGCAGAAGTGATCCCAGATACTTTTTCAGTGCACACGCTCCCCAATACGTCGCATAGCTCCCTGAGGGCGTTGATGGGCCTTCGTTACAAAGCTGCCGATCCCGGGAGTGGGCAAGTCGAAGAAGATCCGCCCATTCAATTACCATACACACTCCCGGGTACGTCTCACGACGCCCTAAGGAAATTGATGCATCTTCGTTGTAAAGGTGCCGACCTTACATCGACACACATGGGGAAAATTCTCCATGGGCAGCCACTCTACAGGGCTGACTTCGATGCTGTACGTGCCATGCTAGTGCTTTTCTCCTCCTTGATCGGCTCACTGACGATCCGGATGGTGTATTTCTATCGTCCAGGACTCAAAACCGCTCGCCCCCAACGATGACAGACTGAGGGCTGATTGCGAGTACCCTTCATATGATACGAGATGACTGGTGGAATAGGACTATGACATGATGATTGTGTACAATTGGCGTACAGGGCACCTGAATACTGTATGCGACGAAGATGCTCGTGGTAACGATCAGATAGGAAAGTGGTGTATCTTTGTTTCAACAAAAGGGACAGCATGGCGTTCGTGGTTTCGTGAGATGAAAGGGACTGGACTTCGTGGCTGACGCGCTTTGGTGACGTGCCTGTGTGCGCGAACGTCGGGGAAATTTCCGGCAAGCTTTATTCTTGACACCAGCTCTGAGACCTATGTTCCATGGCAGCCCGAGCTTACTCGACGGCCCCTACCTTTGAACACTTTTTGCTTTTCTGACCCTGCACTTGTGGCCGGACTGGGGTGCGCTAGCACCCCAGTCCGTAGTCTGTGTGCGAGGGATGGTATCGGGCTGTCCATCCGCTTATTTCGTCCATCTGGCGCCTCTCTCCGAGGATCGGGGCCGGGCGACGATGATTCGTCTACGGTACGAGCAAAGGCGGGTAAGGGATGGGGATGGGCGCGGTTTCAAGCCTGCGAAAGCTCTCGTCAGGGGGCTGCCGCTACCCCGACCGCTTCCCATCCGAAGCCGTGTAGGGGATCAGCCTCCAGAGTGCAGCACTACGGGACTGGGCTTATGTTTTTACACTTTTCTGCTCGACAGGCCATTATGCAACATATGCACAATGTGCTAAGCGTTTTGAAGGTTTTTACTCTTCATCGTTCTGCTGTTGGTATTGATGAAAATGATTTTCTTTCTCTTTCAGTGTTGTGGTGATTAGTGTAGTACTAACCGCGTCGGGACACCGGGTCTGGACGGTGCCTCTCTGTGCTTTCGTTGGATGATCAGCTCCCCACTGCGCAGGATCTCCTCATGGACTTGGAGTCGTCATACTTGTCGACGCACTCCCCAAATATGCTATGACGCATACACTCTTCTCAGTCCTGCATCCGGGCTGTGTTTGTCCGCGTTCGTCGCGTCATGGTACGCGATGTTCATGAATAAATTCCCTGGAAACGCAGGTGTAATTAGCTTCACCGTCCGTGTTTCCGGTCATACGTTCATCTTATTTATGTCGTTGGGTCCGGGACGTTCCTCTCTGGAATGCTGCGCCACGTCGCCGTGTCAGCAATTCAAGCTGACGAGAGGTTATATGCCTAGGACTACTTCTCGTGCTCAGATCATAGGAACGGTCAGTGGCTCGGTTTAGGGAAACATATCGTTGACCAGTGTACAACGGACAGGTTGCTCGGACAATTGGGAATCAAGCAGGGGTTACCCGCCGGAATTGGATTCACCAAAAGCGACGGTGTGGTGCATGCTTACACTTACTAATCAGTCGAGAGCCTTAGCCAGGGAGCAATCCTCACCCCTCCGAGCCAAGTGGTGCTA
>JBBPMG010000724.1:0-14329 GCA_038090195.1 Boletellus deceptivus | reverse complement strand
GCGACGCCGTCGCTTTTAGCGAGTTCAGAGAGGAGCTGTTTGAGATACACCTCCGCTTTCTCGGCGGGAACGGAGCCCTCGGTACCCTCGTCAAGCCCCGCCGTGTCCCATATTGCAAATTGCTGATTGTCCATCTCCAACAGATGCCGTTTGTAATGTAGCATGCATCCAAGGGCACCGCTGGAGGTTTCCGAGATTGTTTTCCCTGCGAGCAAATTGATCAGGGAACTTTTTCCCACACCGCTCCCTCCGAAGATGACGACGTTCTTGGTGTCCTGGTCTGATGGTCAAAGATTGCGCCGGATAACGAACAGCAAGAACGCACTCGAGTTGTCTTCATGTTGGTGTAGTCGTTCTCCGGGACTGCCTGCTGACAAGCGGGGAAAGGGAATGATTCTGCCTGGATGGTCGACCCTTCGCCTACGTGGACACTAGAGTGTTCGATGACAACAGACGAGTCACATGTTGAAGGAACCACTGACGAGTTACCGCGTGAAACCATCGGCAGGGTAATGCTGGATTCTGTGCTATGGTCAACACTTTCCAACGGTGCGGGGAGATATGTAGGTTCGGTCATGGGCAGGGGAAGGGACGAATGTGGCTGCGGTAAAGCACCAGGTGGACCATTGGTGGGTGCCGTTAGACGTACAGGTGATGGCGCTGCCGCGGGGATACTGCGGGGCAAGGAGTCCGGCAGAAGTTGAGGATAAGAAGAAGCAAGCATCCGAAATGATGAATCCGCGTCCACACCTTCCAGTTCGCGATTCGTTCCGGGATCAGCCTGGCTCGGCGACGAAATGAGTAAGTCGCTAAGATGGACAGACGGCGAGTAATCGCTCAATAACCGGCGTAAGAAGAGGATGATGGTATCGGGTGCAGGTCTTTCGTGTGGCGGCGACCAGCACCGTTGAATAAAGTCCCAGTGCACATCATCCATTGTTTGGGATTCTGGTCGGCCTGGCTTGTCATCCCGAAGTAACCGTAACAAAACAGCGAGTTCTTCACGGACTTCAGACCACGGTTGTTTTCCCGAAAAAACCTGCAGAAAGAATTAGGATATGACTGGCAACGTTTGTCTCTCGCGAACTTGCCTGCAAAGCAATGCACCCAAAGGAATATATATCACTCTCGGTTGTCCTGGCAATTTCCATTTCAGGATTAATTTGTTCTGGTGCGGCCCAGCGCAAGGCACCCGGTCGCATGGTGGATCTCTGAAGATAAGTCAATATCTCTGGAATATCGCCCACCAAGGATGCATATCCAAAATCGGCCAGACGTGCAGTGTAGTCTGCATCGAGAAGCACGTTGTTCTGTCTCAAGTTAGATGGGAGGGCACTGGTCATGATTCTGTGATCACCTACGGTGTTCAGGTCACCGTGGACGATCGGAAGAGAATGCACTGTAGTGGGTTATTTTTAAATTAATATTGAGA
The DNA here is from genome assembly GCA_038090195.1 of Boletellus deceptivus. Taxonomy (NCBI): domain Eukaryota; kingdom Fungi; phylum Basidiomycota; class Agaricomycetes; order Boletales; family Boletaceae; genus Boletellus; species Boletellus deceptivus. The sequence continues at coordinate 12,897 of JBBPMG010000724.1, read as the reverse complement.
ACTGATAGTAGCAACCTACAGTAGTGCAACCCATTTGCAACGTCGAGCAGCTTTCATATCGCACCAGATTAGAGCATAACATGTCCAGATACAAAATAAACGCACAAGCTTTAGCCGGTGCTCCACATCCAGCTTATCACCATGCATCGCGATGAACTTGTGAAGCGTTCCGTTGGACATCCACGACGATACTAATGACAGTGTATTGCGCATTCCAAACCCGTACGCGATGCCCAAGAACGGCACGACATTGTTATGACGTAGTCTCCGCCAAATTCCGAGCTCTCGACGAAGCATCTAAAGGACTACTCAAGTCACGTTTTACCGCTTGACAATAGATGGATGTACCTTCTCGGAGCTGTTTTCTGTATCTCCATCTATTGAGGACTTGAATCGCAACGCCTTGACTGCAACCTGAGAGAAGTATGTAAACGATAGGGGACACGAATCGCGAATCACGGTCAAACCTCCCGGGACACCGAACCGTCGAGGTACTGACATTTATAGACATCGCCGAAAGCACCACCAGCAAAACACTGGTCGTCGGTTTTGACGAGAGAGGGTGTGAGATCTGGCGGGGGAGGCACACTAGCAAGCCAATGAACCAGCGGACAGTTATCCGACAGACAGTAGAAAAACATACGAGTGGAGACTGAACGGGAGTCTGCAACGCTCGGGACCTTGTGGCTCCATGGCGTCTCTAAGCTTGATGATGGTGTGTATGGGCAGACTGAGGCGTGAGGGGAACGGCAGTCAGCTGCAGACCGCGGCACAGCTGGTCCACCACGAGGTCGACATGCAAGTGCTCGTTTCACATCCCAAATTTGGGAGCGAAAACCAGCCCGTTCGTCAACATTGCGCTGCCGCGTTCTTCGTAGTCGCCACCCAGAACACATGTCGAGGTTCTTGATGATCCTGCGCGTTCAGCTCTGTGCCGATAGCAGTGTTCTGTCATCACCCTTGCTCGGGCTACCAGCACGTCGGCGTATCATGACAAGCGATGGGCCACGGCGGGCTCTGGCTGCTACCACTACGCGTTCCGATGCTAGTAACAGACCTGGGCGCGCAGTGGTGTAGTAGAAAACAGAGCCCTCTGACTGGCGCTGAGATTGGCTGGCGATATGTCGGACGGGAAGAAAGCATCCCTGGGGGTCTAAATGTAACTCGATGGCATCCAGCAAGATGTCGACTCGGCGAGCGGCGGATATGCAAGTAGTATGCCCGAAAACAAGACACCGGGGCGTTGTGCGATGGAGTCGGAGCGATTGCATCATGAACGGGTAAGTCGGCGATGTCATCACACGACGAGGAACACTAACCGAGGGCAGTGATTCCCCCAGCCACACACACTAGTCTAATACCCAAACAGACAAGACAGTAGCAAGCTAGCCATCCATGCTCCTGGCATCTCTTCGCTGTGTCGACCATCAAAGCGCCCCGGATATTGAGTATCTCCGACTCGGGGAGCGATTTGCACCGATTGCTTGGCCATACGCTTGTGGATGACGTTTGAGCACAAAAAAGTACACCCACGCCCAAAAGCGATATGCAACTTTCCCTCCGGCAGATGCTACAGATGCCTGTATGAGCGTCACGGCCGTTCCACTCCCACCTATAGGTTGCCGGCCATTCAAACAGAGGTGCTGGCCCTGGACCCTTGGAACACTTCGGGACCAGAGATAGGACCCGCGTCCGTCAGGGCAAGGACGGGCGGCCGGTTGTGCTTTTCCTCCAGACCTGCCGTGCTGCCTGCACCATGTCGCTGACGTCGGTGAAGAAGCTCTGGGCTGCAAAGGGTGCGTGTCAATCGACCGTGGGGAAAAGCGGAAGCTGACCTCGTCCAATGAAGCAAAACCGGTCGAGATCCAGTTAAATGGGGAAGTCTACGCGGTCGCCTTCTCACCGGACGCAAGACATGTCGTGGGTGGTGGGCATGGCAAAACGGTCGGACAATGGCGCGTCGAGGGAGGTCGAGCGGTGGGAATGCCGATAGAGATGTCCGGTTACCTGCTCAACGTTGCAGTGTCCAAGGACGGGCAGTTCGTCGTCCTCGGCGGGTCCAACGGACTAGCGGAAGCCTGGGACGTCAAGACAGGCAAAAAAGTGGCCGAGGCAAGGGGGTCGATGCGGGTGTTCGGGGTGGATGTGTCCCCCGACTCGACCAGGTTCGCAACCGGGTCGGATCAAGGCGTCGCTGTCTGGTCCATCTCGGCCGGTCAGCGGATTCTTGGTCCGTTGGAACACGAAGACTTTGTCGCAGCGGTCAAGTTCTCTCCGAGCGGGGACCGCATCGCCACGGCTACCTGGGAACGCAACTCGATCCGGCTCTACGACAGCTCGGACGGCCAGCTCCTCGTCGACATCCCAGACAGGGTCAGCTCGCCTTACAACACCTCGCTCGCATGGTCTAGCGACGGTCAGCAATTGTTCATCGCTTCCTATGCTGGCACAATAAAGTGTGTTCACGTCTCCGGATCCTTCCTCTCGTGGACAGACTGGCATGTCCAAGTCGACAACCAACCTGTGGCCATCGCCCTGGCAGCCAACGGGAGGTTCATTGCCTCTGCCTCGTCTCGTTTCATCTCGTTCTGGGACACGTCTACCCACGCTCGAATTGGCCCCATCATCGAGCAATCCGAAAGAGTGTGGTCGATCGCTCTCTCCGAGGACGGACACCTCGCGAGTGGCGGGGACGACAAGAAAATTGTCCTCCGAAATCTCAAAAGTATCCTGCCGCGGTCTTACTTTTTAGACGTCGCATCCGGGTCGCAGGCGTCGCCGCAAGGGCCAGTCATCCAGGAGGACACTTCGACGACCGAGGTCCGGCGGCTGGAAGCCCTTCTTGGCGAGAAGGACAAGGCCATCCAAGAGTCCAACAAGGCAAAGGATGATCTTGGGCAGACGATTCAATCCCTTTCTGCTGCTCTTCGCACTCAGGAAGAGACATTGGGTGGGTTTTTCACACCTCTCTGTGTCGCGCTGACAACTCTCATTCCAGACCAGCTCAAGAACGAGATATCGAACCTCACAGCGACTATTCAAGGGCTTCGCACCCAACTATCTGATACTCAATCCATATCACAAGGGCTTTCCGAGAGACTCGATGCAACATCTGAAGCTGCCAAGCAATACAAGCTTGAGGCTGAGCGCATCAAAGCTAGCTTTGGTGAACTTGAAGAAAGGCATGAGATCGAACTCAATCGTGCACGCATGTCTGCAACAGCTGAACCGGAAACGAGGAGCAGCAATCGAAATCATGGTATTGGAGTTGACGCATTCGAATCCTGGATGCGAGACCACCCGATAGCTGTAAACACGACATTCTCGGACGGGACCGATGACTATTCCAGCGCAGACTACAACGCACTCGCGTGCAGTGCCTTTGCACAGGCGCGCTCACTAAATTGGAGTGCGGCGTTTGAAGACGCGCAAATGGTAACCCTGCTTCACCTCTGTATCGAACCCTCGCTAAGAAATGCGCGCATATGTGCTTAGTCTCTCAACATCCAGCCGTCAGCGATAGGGCATATCGCCAAGGCTGTCGCACTTGTCGGCCGAAAGGACTCTAAGGCTGCGATGCGAGCGTTTGCCCTCGTCTTCCGTGACGGAAATCCAAACGAGAACGAGTTTATGCTGGTCATATGGGTGAGATTTCCTTGTCGTGTCCATATCCTTGTTGATGTTCATGTTATGCAGGCCATTCTCTCCTGTTTGGCTGGCGAACACATTAATGCGATATTGCGCGTGCATGACCTGGTCGACACCACTGGGGCCGAGAAGACGACGCGCGACTGCGTCCAGGCATGTTCTTGGTCAGACCTTACAACTGCAAATGTTGACGACAGTTTTTTTTTATGCAGGCATACATGTATACTCTCCTTGGCAACAAGTATATGGAAGAGGGGGATTACGAACGTGCAATACAATTGTTCAGTCATGCTCAAGGTTCTGGTTTGTCGCACAAGAGTTCAAAACTCGATATGATTTCGCTGGTAGAAACGTTCTCTGCCTAGTCTGTGATCACTATGAATGCTGAGTGATTTCGGCAGATATCCGGATGGTCCTTTGATGGGCTCGAAATGACTGCCCAGCAGCGTCTCCGGGAAGCCTTGCATGCTGCTGGCCGTACAGATTATGGCCCAGAGACAAATTCGTAGATTGGGGATCCAGGTTATATCCAAAGCGGTCGCCATACCACTTTGCTCCTCTATTCGTACGCACTTCAAAAAATGGTAGATTTTTTTCTTGGTTTTGGACATTACTGTACAGTCGTTGTGTAATGTAGGTAAACGGACACGGACTTGGATCCATATACATACTATAGCTAAAAGGAAACATTGCTTGCCCCCCAGCGGTCACAGGTATCTTGCGACCGGACATGGCAGCTAGTCCAAGAAATACTGGCTCAGCCTGCTAGGGTCTGCGACAGGCATCATTTTTTCGGATCAGCCGAATTCCACTCCTTGTCTTTTCGTGCCCTTGCCGCGACGGACGTTTACTCCGCAGGCAAGAGGGTCAAGTTATCATCTATGAGCAATGTTTACATCGCTTTCCAATATTCTATGTCGACCAGCATTGGTCGTCGTTAGTGCATACGTTCATTCACAGTGGTGCGCTGGACCTGACCACGACGCACAATGTGTTATGTCGCGCTTACTAATCTGGAAGTACACCGCTGTGCTCAGGAAGCCTCCTTCCCATCGTTCTCCCCGAGAATGCAACCCATTGACCCGGAGTCGTGCCCCCCACCATTGCGGGCTACTATGTGTAGTGCACAAGATTCCCATGGCTTCGCTCGAAGGGACTGCCGGGTGTATGGACAGACAGCTCGAGCGTCCCCACAGATCACCCACGACGGTCTAGCAGCCATGGTGCTCCCATCACTATGACGGGTCCCTGCTTCGGCTTTGCGCCCTACGCCCTCGATCCACTCTCTCCGCGCAGCATCCCTTCCCGGCAGCACGACTTGGGGGGAGACGATGCGGAGGTCACCGATGCTCGCAGTCGCACTGTCAGGCCGCTCGTGCTTGGCAACGTCGCCGTCGATGTCGCTGGCGACGATTCCGGGTCGTACTGGCCGCGGCGTGGATCGGATGTTCTGCTGCCTCTCGGACGCGCAGGCAGACGGCCCTCCCCTCCGGGAAACAGGTTGGGGTCATGCCACGCTCGTCTTGGCAAAGGCGTGCATTCTTTTTCCTCGGCTCAATCGTAGATGCGCGCAGAACAAGGTTCCAATCGCGTTGCCTGCTGTCGGCCGTGACAACCAAGGCACGTCGGGTCTGACGGGTCACGCGAGGGAACAGAATAAAACAGTACTCGGGCACCGACGGTCGGGCAGATCCCAAGTTGTTCGTCAACGACCTCGCGAATACACTCCGATTTGGATCGACCGCGCTCACAAGCATGTCCTACACACATGTTATTGTTTGACCCGTAGGCAGCTGCCACACCAAACTTCAAGGTCGCCGAGGCGGTTGAGCCCTTGTGGCCATGGACCAGCGTTTCGGCCCCCATATCCAAGTTGGTGCACTACGTGCAGACTGATTTGTCATAATAGTATAGCCACCACCAAAAGATGTGCTGGAAGTAGCAAAGCGAGTACGTAGTGCATGTAGGGTGCCAAGAGAGAAGCCTGCATGTACATGGAATAGACTACAAATGAGGAACATAACTCGACCATGGGATCGTTTGGTACGCAGAAGATGGTAGGGAGCGAAGGCTTGCCAGCATCAGGCCGACCAATAGTAATCGGGAAATGATATCAGTGATAAGAAGAAACGTTTGCAATACCCCCAAGAAGCGGTCAATGAAGCGAGGAACGTGGATAACATTGAAATCCATCGCTGTCAGCATAACCCCACAGACGACTGGAGTTGCAGCCAGAATCAGCGAAGACACGCGCCACATAGTCTTCTCAATCTCGGTGGGAAACTCGTAATTCCAAGCGATCGCGTGTAACGTTCCAAATACCGACCACGTGAGCAAGAATAAAATATCGGAACTGGTGTGAACGTCGGCAGGTGCTAAAAGGTCCTGCCAGCTTCTGCACGTTCGGATCGTCGAATGGTCCTATCGGTGCATATCAGGCGAGGTCAACTTTAGCAGCAGGAGTATCGTGAGCAGGCGCTCACCAACGACTTTTTCAGGACATAACCATCCTGCAGCGTCTCTTGGCTATCGGGATTCTCCACGTTGCGCGTATAAAAAATATGGGGACGCCCGGGACAACGTGGTTTTTTCCTCCAGAAGAAAACCAGGGGAAGTGTGAGCACAGCCATGCAAGCGGTGTCCAGCTCAAGTAACGTCAGAGAAAGGTGATTGGCGAGCCGAACCACCATTTGGGCAGCGAACCAAGACAGTTGAGCAACGAGGACCGCCCTCGCTAGACTATCCGGGAGACTCTTGTCCTTGATGTCATCCTCTGTGATCACTGGATTTACAATGTCCCCGTCCTCCAGAAGCGACAGGAATTTATGAATGTCGATCTCCTTGATGCCCGTACTGTCGCAGAGGGCAAAACCACCGATGAGCACAAAGTGACTGTGTGTCATTGTCCACCACTTGTGGCCGCGGGCTGATGACGTGTGATTATACCAGACAGTTTAGTCGCTAGGTGACACACCATGAACGCGTTTTGTAATGCGCCTAGCTTCCCTCCATTCATCGAATGCAGCCATAATCAGGAGCTCCGGGGTGAAAAAGGCAAGAAGCATCAGAGACAATTGGTATAGGACCACATGGATCCGCCTGAAGTGAGGGAGAGGGAGAGCGGGATGGGTCGCATGCCAGATGCAGATCGACAGAGTCAATCCACAGCTTGCCAACAAGCTCCAGACGCTACGATAATGGCAGGATATTGCATCAGAAGAAAGACACCCAGTGCCGGTCGTGTTCGTGGAGAAGGCTCGGGTAGGCTCGATGAGGTGGAGAACAGAAGAGAAGTAGGGATGCATGTCGAGTGGAAGAACCTCGGAGTCATCGAGAGTGTGGCAGGCGAGCAACTTATACATGACCACCGCGGATTACATGCGACCTCAACGCGGACCGGATAAACGGCCACATGGCTGGCCTGAACATGAGGAGTCAGAATGGGGAGTTGCCCCATCACATTGCAAGACAGGGCCCTATGTGAAATCGTTCTTGGATTGTACGAGATGAAATCGGGTTTGGGTAAAGGCTCTGCATAGTACCAGTGCTACTTACCATGTATGGGCTATCCAAAACGCGGTTATGTAAGCCATTGGTGAGCTCTGGTTTCACCAGAAAGGTTGAGCCTGAGGGACAGCCTGAGCATTGCTTGCAAATGGACCTTGTGTACCATGCCAAAGAAGCAAAATGGCCATAAGACCTGAAGTCCATCGTTGCTGATCGGGCATGCAGGCGGGTGCGCAACGCGTCAATAATGTATAGATGACACCTATAACAGTTCCAACTCGAGGACCGCCAGCTAGAGCGTGTGTATCGTATGAACATGGTACGGCCTCGTGATCGTCGTGGTACTCTTACAAAGTCCCCTCTTCGTAAGAGATGAGAACGGGAGAGGGGTGAACCGATATGGTCTAAGGGGAAAAAACATACACAGGTCGCCCTCTATAGTCCGCTGGTGATAGGAAAAGGTAAATAACGGAGAACAGGACAGTGTCCTGTGAACGAGGCATCAATAAAGGGAATGAGGTTACGCTCTCATACCGTCCATGTTAGATGCATACAGATCGGGGTACATCTGTAGCGCAATCACCAGCGCTCAAAACCGCGTATTGACGGGCCGCGAACTCGGCCGAACGAGCCTCACGCCAGGGTATCCCGACGGCTCCTCTAATGGGGATGGGTGATCCCACAAACTCTGCCGCTCTTCCGCATCATCAACTCCCCTAGGATATCGCCTTGATCGAGATGTCGAGCTGCTCCTACGGTCCTGGCGCGTCCGATCCTCGTTTGCATGAGTGCTCGTGTCATCGCCAGCATTTGCATTGACACTACTGTCCCCAGGCGCCGCATACACCGTCTGCTCGCTACTTGTGCTCTCGATTGAGGGGGAGTATCCTACACTCTCAGCTAAATTCACATACGAAGTCTCGTTCTCCAGTAAATTGTTTGAGGAAGCAAACGCGGACGCGGAAGGGGTCGATGGGGTCTCAAATGGATCATCCTCAGTGCGTGCGTCGTAGGTGGACACAGTCGGTGCAGGAGGCTCGTCGTTGGTACGTCTAGGAACAATGACGGCCTGGTAGTTTTGCTGGGATGGTGTTTGGGGGACTCCGTGATCATCCCCTGGAGGCGGGGGAAGAGGTGGTATAGAGCCATTAGGCGAGGCAGAGGTTGCCGTGGGTGGATAGAGGAAAGACATTGGGGCTTTGGTCTCGAGATTGGCCGGAATGGATGTCGTACGCAGCGCATGGAAAGTCTGAGACCTCTGATTTCCTGGGGGGGCGTACGAATGAACGAGATCCTGTGACCCAAACTTGATCGTCGTCCGGCGTGGACTCTGCGTAGACGACGTCGTAAACTCCGACGTGCGGTCCATCGAGTCGGAGCGCGCCGAGGGCATGGGTGCGTCGTACAGCGCATGGCGGGCGAGCCCGTCATAGGTATGATCAGTGTGTTGGAGAGAGGAGAATGGGAGCCCATCAGGGTTCCCGGCCGTACCCCCACTGACTCTCACCCCGCGTGGTGCACGTGCTGAACTAGTGGACCTGCTAGATTGGCTGAATCGTCGTGAACTCCGTGCGCGTATGATGCTCCCGATGGTCCCAAACGAACCACGAAGGGCGTCTAAGCTAGGTTCCTCTTGGCCAGCCAGATCTTTTTCCTCTCCGTCCGAATCAACATCGATCGTCGAGGGCCTGTCTGTATGGGAGCGGGCAGCCTGGAGCAAGAGCGTAGACCGTCTGTCGAGCGATGTGAGCTTGACCGGGTCAATCTTGGACATTTGAAGGATTGTGATCCCGACACAAATAGTCACAAACGCGAGCACCAACGTAATGATTTGCGATGCTGGTGCGGAGAGACCTTTGAAAAGAACCTTGATCACAGAGATAAGGTATTCTGCGAACGAGAAAAATCAACACGTACGATGGTTGTAACTATTGAACAAAATGAGACTTTGGCGAGATGAGTATCACAGCATGAAAGACCAATGGGAGCTCACATAGGACATAGTATGTCGGGGTTACTGGTGCAAAACATGTCAGAGACCAGGAGCAGGCACAAAAAGATGAAACAAGTACCCATAGCTGTGCACGTTACGTGTGAGTATGAATGCGGACAGACAAGTATAAACGCGTACCTGTATTGAAAAGTGCAAGCGCGACGTTCAAGTAATACACCTCTGTCACTGCACAGCGTCGGGATTGAATACCCTGGTGATATCGAGAGACACCCACGCAATGTTACAACCACGAAACCCAACAAGAAAAATATGAACCAGTTGTTAAACTGCATGTCACATGAGCACTGTTGCAAAAGAAGTGTGAATGTACAAACCTGGTTATCACCCATCACGGAAGTAACAATAGCAGCCCCAAGACCTGTGGTGACACTGACGCTGATACCTCCGATAGTGCTGCAAACAGCGATATACCAAATCATATTCTTCTTGCCGTATCTGATAGAGAGATACAGTGAAAAAGAAGGAGAGAGATGAGAAAAGACGGACTTTGGGCCGAAATAGATTATGATACTCAGTGCGATGGCTATGAGAACGCAGATGTATGCGAGAAAGCCAGGCGCAATGAACATCTTTTCGAATGTAGATATTTTGGAAGGGGTTTGCTCCTGTGGACCTGGAGAGAGAAATATTAAAAAAATGACGAACGAATCGAGGAAGAACTTGCCATTAAGAGCGATGATGATGGAACCAATCTGGATGGAGAGATGAGACGTGATAGAGACCAAAAGGTGAAGGGTGTACAATACAAAGAGCACATCCGAGCCAGCCGAAGAATGTGAGTTTCTCCTTGAGGAATATGGATGATAGCATGGCGCTGACTACAACAGAAAGGGCTCCCATAGGGGTCTTGAATGGATGGATTAGAGATGGGAATGGAGTGTAGCGGAGCACAGACCACAACAAGAGCCTCGACTAAAGCGTATGCTAGTACGGATCAGAAAGGGTCCGCCAAAGGATTCAAAGACGTACCAGTAAAATTACAGAGTTCACCAAGAATCATCACTTGGATGAACGAGTAACTTGAGGGGGAAGAATCTGAGGCAAGAGAGGAGATACTTACTTATCATGCCAGTCCACCATAATGGCTTTCGGGCATGAGATGGTGGGTGTATGCGGACGGAACGATGGAACTAACCGATTTGAGGTAGGCAACACCTTCACCCGCGGCGTGCCCGGCCTGCGAACGCAAGAGGCCCTTTTTCTTGAATACAAAACTAGTGCCTATGAGGACACCGCTGACGATGGCGAGGATGATACCGACGACCTGGAGCAGGGTGAGATGGGGACACACGGGAAGTGAGAAGGGGACCTTGAGACTGGAAGGAAGATTGATTGTTGTGCTCGAATTGGAAGCAGAGGAAGAGGCCGCTCTTGGTTCTATTCGAGGTGGGAAGGGGGACGTCATGGTTGAGATGAGGAGTGACGGCGACGAAGGGCGCAGTCGTATGTACCGGTTGTGATGCACAGCGGACGGGCCGGAAAACTGCTATTAGTGGAAGCTGTGCCGGGCGAGGACACGGGCAAGCATTTCCCAGCACTCGTGTCACCACAGTGAAAAAAGGTTCGGCCAGTACACACACCATTGGCACTATTATGCCCTTCTCTGACGGCCTCGACTACCATGCCTTCTCTTCCTCCCCAGACGAGGGCTTCAAGCTGAGGTTTACTGACGATCTACGCGCCACCGATCCCCGCCCTCTTGAGCCCTATCCCGACGTTCCCACTCCCAATGCCGCCAATTCAAGCAGTCGGAATCCCGAGATCATTCCGTGGGCTGAGCCGGTGGGGATCACATACATCTCTTTGCTTCACTGATACCCATACTCTCTCCCTCTTAGTCTACCTCGACGGCTTTTCCCTATATCCCTTTTCGTAGCTCTACATCATCCACACCCTCGATGCGCTCTCGCCCGAGTGACACTCACTCCTTCACCAGCGATACCCTCGTCCCTTCCGTCTCCGACATGTCCATGGGCGACATTCGCAAGGGGAAGAGCTCCTTCAGCTTGTTCAGTGGCCTCATGGTGAAAAAGCGCTCCCGCGCGAAGCTTGCCTCCTCCGATTCCGTCAATGACAGCACGTCCACTCTCGCCACATTCACCCCGAGTCCTTCCCAGCTCTCTGTCAACTCCTACAAATCCGCTTCATATCGTGATTCAACCCCAGACCCTCACCTTCCACCAGTGAAGAAGGAAAAGGATAGACCTCGCAAAGGATCCCGTCTTAACAAACCCCAGCCCCTCCCCTCCCACAACGAGACCCTCCTCAAAATCGACACTGATTTCACTCACATGGAGGACATCATCAACATGAGTGCCGTTCCTAGCGTACTTCGTGGTCGTCCCAGTGCCTCCTTTGAATCGAGCAGTTTCAGTCTCTCCGGCACTCCTCCTTCCCCATCCGTGTTCACAGATCCATTTCACTCTTCGTCTGTCTCCTCAAGACGCAGACACCAATCTGACCACAAGGTTTCCCCAAAGACCATCGTAGAGTCACTTGACCGCGATGCTGACGCTGAACAGTTAACCGAACGCGAATGGATCGCACCAGAGAGTTGGGAAATACCAAGAGATGGTGCAGATGCCGGGGCTGACAGTGCAAGTTCTGGTTCGGAGGAAAGCATAGTTGCCAGCAATTCACGAACCCTCGATGGCTCTATCGTTGCCGATGTTACCACTAGGAAACGCACGCGCAGAAAAACACATCATGCCCCCAAACTAGCATCATCCGCCAGCTCCAGCAAAGTCGTCTTTGTGCGCATATATCGCGCAAATGGCTCATATCACGTCGCACCAATTTCCCCACATGCAACCGTCGCAGATCTCACCCCTTCACTCAACGCCAAAGTATTACGTGATCGCGAACGAGAGACCCACAAGCTGTATCTCAAGGAGCGAGGAAGGGGTATGTAGACGATTTGGATGTCCTTGTTTTCGCTTCATGTCCCCCCCTAGAAAGAATATTGGCACCGACGGAGCGTCCCGCTGCAATCACCCGTCGCCGTTTAGAACAAGCAGGTTATGATCAGCTTGATAGCCTCGACTACCTCGCTGCAGAGGATATGACGTTTCTTCTCAAGTTCGTGTACAAGAGTCAGCTGCTTGGTCCGACGGTATGTCAGCCACTCTGGTCCTACGTCTAGGCCTGATTCTTTCCAGGCAGATGACTTGCACTTTGACGATTTCGAAACTGTAGATCTCACGGGGTGCGGTGTGCCCACCATACCCATCATTTTTCATAAAAACGCGACATCCATCGTATGCCTCAATCTTTCTCGGAATCCCATGGTGGAGATACCCCTCGACTTCATTCAATCTTGCACTACCTTACGGGAACTTCGCCTTTCGAATATGGCGATGAAGAAAGTACCTCAAAGTGTTCGCCATTCAGCCAGCTTGCATCGCTTGGATCTCTCATGCAACCGCATAGTAGACCTTGATGACGCTGGGCTCGACCGTATATCTGAACTAAACACCCTCAAGTTACAGAACAATCGTATGGAACAACTTCCCTGGTACTTCCCCAGGCTAAGAATGCTGAAGACATTGAACATATCCAATAATAAACTCAGCCGCCTCCCTTCCGTCATATGCGAGATGCCCGGCCTTCGGGATCTTGACGTGTCGTTTAATATGATTACGGAACTCCCGGAGGACATTGGTCGGTTGACTGCCCTAGAGCAGCTTGTTTTTGTTGGGAATCAGGTATCCAAGCTCCCCGAACAGTGC
>JBBPMG010000723.1:0-14333 GCA_038090195.1 Boletellus deceptivus | reverse complement strand
GACTGGGGTTGCCAGGCTTGAGCCTCGGGTTTATATACACGTCTATGTGTTTGTACACGTTTGTACAAACGGCTAAATACAGCAAATAGGGCGAAGGGTTATTAGGTAAATAGGATGAGTCAATGGGAAAAGCATGAGTAAGAGTGCGTCATGATGAGTCATAGGGCATAGGGTGCATGAGTCATATGGAATGTCATGGAAAGAGAATGGTAAGCATCGATGAGTCAACCATCTGATGCGTCGGTGATCTAAGGATAAGATGATCGTTTGAGATAAGATAAGATAAGATAAGGTCACGTGATCGACCTGATAAGATTAGAAAGAGAAAAGAAAATAGAATAAATGCTTAGCGGAGGATGAGCCCGTAACAATATCCTTACTGTATTTCCACTATGTAGCTAGGTAGCCTTAGTTAAAGAGGAAAAACAAAAGTAAAGTAAGCAGAGAATACTAGCTATTTCCAACAACAATCCAGGACTCTCCAGACAGTGAAAAATCAATGTCTTGGAAAAAGACACCAGTAGGAGAAATAACTACAGAATGTAGTGAAAAGCATGAAATGGATCTAAACCAAGGAGCAATCCATGCAAAGAGAGATCTGTCAGAAGACTGAATCCAACCATCCACCTCATGTGAATGGTCAGAAGAAAGAAGCTGGTACACTGACCATACTCTAATGGTCTTGTCTTCTGAGCCAGAGACAATGTGATAGCCATCAGGTGAGTAGGTGTTATGGTTTTGTCTCTTGGCCACAGTCTGTTTATCTTTTCTATCCTTCATCCCATCTGCTCCCCTATCTGGGGAATGTACACTTATGAATATGTTCACTTATTCGTCATCACTGGTGGTCCATTTTTCATGATCATTTATCTCTCATCATCTTGATTACTTCTTGGTGTCAGTGTGCTTATTAGATATTCTGCTCTTCTTGCACATGTTGACATGTCCTTTTCTTCTTTATCCTTCTGTGCCATTCTATGCTTACCAATCTCTGATTCTCTTGCCTTCTATATGATTCTATGCTATGCATTTCATCATATATAAAGCCTCTCTTCTTGTATAATAGTCCTCATTCTCAATCTGGGCAATCCAGCATATCTTAAGTTGCCTCTTCTGCCTGAGTCTTGCTCAGTGGTCTCTTGTCCAGTCAAAGTACAGATTGTGGTCCTTGTTCACTGTTGGCTGAGTTGTACCTCTTTGTGAGCATCCTGCCTTCATTTCCTTCACCTAGGATCTCTCTTGAGGTACACCCTGCATAACAAAAGATTGAGAATATCTTTGTCCCTCCTCTCAAGGAGTGAGACCCACTCCAGCCACCATAGCCCCATGCTTCAGAAATCCAGAATCCTCTGACAAAGAGGATACACCATCCTCTTGATCTCACCAGTTTGTCCCAGTACTCCCTACTCCTATCCTCCAGCATCATTGTTGACAAGTTTTCTCATCCCATCAGCAGTATGCCTTGGAACCTCCCAGTTCCCCTCATCGACCCCTTGCCCCAGTCTCAGTCCCAGCACTACTCCCAGCCTCCATCATGTCAGAACTCAAAACTGCCCTCTCTGCAGACTTTTCTGGTGAATCTACTGATGCTACTTGCTGGATCAAGGCCATGAAGGCCTACTTTGCCATTAATGCCACATCATACTCCACTGACAATGCCAAGATTATGACTATCCTTAACAAGATGAGCAAAGGATGAGGAGTTTCTTTTTACAAGATGTGGTATGGCAAGATGTCCAATGCCACTGTCCCCACCACAGAAAAGATGTTTGACAAGTTTGTCAACAACTTTGAATCCACCTTTTACCTCTTTGACACCAAAGCCACCACCCACCTTAAGCTCGCTAAGCTTGTACAAAAATCTATCAAGAAAGGTGGCAAGTATGATGACAGCTTCCAGAAATACATCACTGATTTCCAGAATCTTGCTGCCAATGCTGGCATCACAGATGACACCACCTTAATTGATCAGTTTTCTCTCAGTCTTGATCAGCAGCTTTTGATCATGATCTTATCTGTGACCATGGTCTTGGCTACAATCAAGGAATGGATCAAAAAAGCCAAAATGTTCCATGTACAAAAGGCTTGAATTGCTGCTCTTAGAAAAGAACATTACACCCCCTCCTCATTCACCACTTGTCCATCTGCCCCTGATCCTAATACAATGGACATTGATGCTATTTGCATTTCCATGTTGACCCCTGCTGAATGAGCAAGATGTTTCCATGAAGGTCTCTGTCTCTGCCTGCCACAAAAAGGGGCATAACACTCAGCAATGTCATGTCTTCCCCAATAAAATGTCCTCCCCTCACCCTCAGTCCTCCACCAATCTCTTTTGAAACCCCCAACACCTTCAGAATGCCTCTGTTGTCTCTATCATACCCCCTGCCCTGCCTTCAGCCTTAGATACCTATCAAAGTCTCCATACCTCTGGGAAAGATGAAGGGGAGGTCCTTCAAACACTAAAGCTATGCTATGAGGATCAGAAGATGAGTCTTCAAGTTTTCCTTAAGGGAAGTAGAAGCAATGTCTCCTTCTCTAGACATATCAGCTGTGCTAGTAGGACTGTCCAATGAATGAACTATGCATCTCCCAGTTTGCCTTACAGCTGGTTTGAAAACTGTTGCCACCACCACTTTAGTCAATTGCAGTGTCACCAACAACTTCATTGACTCATCTTTGGTCCCTCAACTTTGCTCAAGAATCTGTTGTCTTGCCCAACCCCTCACCACTTATAATGTAGATGGGACTCCCAATCACCAAAGGACCATCAAATATTCAATCACTGCCTTGGTCCTTTTCCCCACTCTCTCTGACAAGATCACCTTCCTTGTCACCTCACTTGGCTCACCATGTATCATTCTAGGTATGACTTGGTTCAAACAGGCAAACCCCATCATTGATTGGTCAGCCAACACTCACTGTTTGGGATGCTATAGTACCTCTTTGTGAGAGTCCACCTTGGAAGAGTGAAGGTGACCCATATCTCAAACATCTAGGAAAACTAACCTTATCTACAGAACTTGTACAGAAGGAAGCACCAAAGACCACTGAGGTTCTTGAATGGTACAACAAATTTTCAGATGTCTTTTCTGAAAAGATGTTCACAAAACTACTTCCACACTGTCATCTTGATCATACCATCAATCTCAAACCATCCTTTGTACCAAAAATTGCCAAAGTTTATCTATTAAATCCCACTGAATTGGAAGCTTGTCATTCCTTTGTTGAGGAAAATCTGAAAACTGGTCACATTGTCCCTTCCAAATCTCTCCAAGCATCTCCATTCTTCTTTGTTCCTAAAAAGGATGGTACACTTGACCCCTGTCAAGATTATCACTATCTCAACTTGCATACTGTCTGGAACACCTATCCCCTTCTATTAATCTCTACTCTGATTGATGACATGAAGGAATCAACCTTATTCACCAAGTTCAATGTTTGATGGGGATATAACAATGTTCATCTATGAGAAGAAGACCAATGGAAGGCAGCTTTCATTACCCCTATAGGTATTTTTGAACCTACTGTAATGTTCTTTGGTTTCAACAATGTGTCCTTAACCTTCCAAGCCTTCATGAGCCACATCTTTGCAGACATGCTTGCAAAATGATGGCTAAAGATCTACATAGATGACCTTGGGATTCATACAAAGGACAACTTGGAATTACATCATGAATGCACTTGTTGGGTTCTTCTTTGCCTTAGAGAGCATGGTCTATTCTTTAAAATCACTAAATGCATATTTGATGCTCCACAGATGGAATACTTAGGACTTATCATTGGTCAAAGACATATTGAAATGGACTGTACCAAACTCAAAGCCATTGATGACTGGAAACCCCTTACCTTAGTCAAGGATATTTGCTCCTTCATCAGCTTTGCCAACTTCTATCACAAATTCATTCCTGGCTTCTCCAATCTAGTTGCATCCCTCACTCTCCTTACTTGCAAGGATGAACCATGGAATTGGACTCTCCTCCAACAATGGGCCTTTGATACTCTCAAAGCCAAGTTCTCCCTTGCTCCCATCCTTGCCATTCTAGATACTATGTGCCCCTTTTCCATCGTGACCAATACCTCACTTCTTGCTGTGGATGCTGTTCCCGTCCAAAACAACTCTAATGATGACTTCCACCCCTGTGCTTACTTCTCCAAAACTTTCTCTCCAGCTGAGCATAACTATGACATTTGTGATCATGAACTCCTAACAGTTATCCTTGCCCTCCAGGAATGGTGCCATTATCTTCAGGGGACCCCTCACCCTGTCACTGTCCTCACTGATTATTGTAACCTTTCCTATCTTAAAGACCCTTACAAGCTTTCTCATCATCAAGTTCACTGGGCCCTCTTTTTACAGGACTTTGATCTCATCTGGCAAGTCACCCCTGGGTCTTGTATGGCCCCTGCTGACACACTCTCTTGCAAGGACCATATTGACACCTCCTCTGATAACACCTTTTCTGCCATTATTCCCACTTCCCAGGTCACCTCTGTCTTAGATCTTGCCCTTGCCCATGATATTTGCTCCTCTTCCACCTCAGACCCCTTGGTTGTCCATGCTCTACAGGGTCTCCAAGATGGCTCCCCCTCTTTCCTCACTCCTCTCTTTCTGACTGGTCATTTGACAATGGCTACCTTTTGTTATGGTACACTACAGGCTTGCTCAGTCAATGGCTATACTTGCCAGTTCCCTCCACACATTGGTGTTCCCATCAGCTTACACGGACGACTCTTTCCCATCCCTAAACCCATTAGATGTGGTGATTCCCCTCAACGAGGAAACCTTGTCGCTATACCTCAATCTGTTAACCATCCTGTGAGCTTGCCTTCCCTATTTGTACAATAGTTGTTACACTTCCACATCCAGACATTATCACTTCCATGGCATGTCTCTCATCATGCTGTGTTTCCCCCATTCCCATATTGAGTAACTCCAGCTACTATAGGTGGTACTACTGCATTCAGTTGGTACAGCAATGCTCAAGTATTTATACAAGTCCATGTACAATACTTCTCCCCAGCTAGTTCTACACAATCTGTGTATAGTTGCTGGCCATTCACAAGTCCCTCTAAGAAAGAATAGTGAGACCTGGACCTCTATTAGTCTCGCACTACTATTGAAGTGTGCTTGACAGCTAGGACTACATGTATGCATAACAAAAAGAACTAGCTTGTCCTTAGACCCCTGCTTTTCAGTAGTAGGGTCCAACCCACTGACACCACATCATACCAGGAACCTAGGAGATCAGACAAAGAACATGAAGAAGTGTTCTATATCAAAGATGAAGGAACTCCATCTCAGCCAAACCACCTGTTATCATACAAAAATCCATACCAGAGTGCCTTGCTGATTTTGTGATGCATAGCAGGAAGACCCTCCCCTGCCACAAACTCAGTAAGAAGGAGACAACCTTCCTCCTTGTTAGCCCCTGTCCAACCAGCAGGACCTGTTGTGACCACAGCAGAACCGACTGCCCCATCACCATTACCCTCCCCTCTCATTAGAGTGAAATCCACAATATCAGAGAAAACTGATAGTGATGAAGAAATGGCTGACATCACTGCAAACCAAATGGAAAAGAAAGGAGAGCTTCATGCAGCCCTCTCTGGAGATTTTAGTGGACAACCAGAGGACGCTGAGAGATGGATCATGTCCATGAACACATACTTTGCAATCAACAACCACATCTACAAGAAAGACGAGCCAGTAATGATCCTCACTTGTCTTAACAAGCTCATGAAAGGAAGGGGTGCAGCATTTGCAGAAAGTTGGTACAACTGAGCTCCTGACTCTACCTACAACGACTTCCTTGCAGCCTTTTGAGCTGCCTTTGTTCCATCCAGACAAAAGGAGCAAGCTCGAAACATCATCTATGATTTGAAGCAAAGCAAATTCCCTGACACCGAGGAAAAGAACATCCCTCTACGACTCAAACAAGGAAACTTCAACTCCTATGTCTCAGCATTTGAATTACAGGCCTATAGGAGTGGACTGGATACAGGACATGATGATATTCTCATTGATGTACTAAGGAGAGGAGTAGATGGGAAACTGGCCAATGCAATGGCCACACTCAACCCCCAACCAGAAACCTGGAAGGATTGGATCAAGAGAGCGCATACCTTTGATGAGAACTTCCGAAGACTCAAGAAAATTAGGAAACAATGTTATGGTACACTACAGGCTTACCCAGTCAACAGCTACTCTCGCTAATTCCCTTCATACATTGGTATTCCTGACAGCTTACTCAGATGACTCCTTCCCATCCCTAAACCCACTAGATGCAGTGATTCCCCTCAATAAGGAAACCTTGTCACTATACCTCAATCTGTTAACCATTCTGTGAGCTCACCTTCCTTATTTGTACCTCTTCTGTTACACTTCCACATTTGGATATTACCACTCCCACAGCACGTCTCTCATCATGCCGCATTTCCCCCATTCCCATATTGAGTAACTCCAACTACTATAAGTGATACTACCACATCCAGTTGGTACAGCCATGCTCGAGTATTTATACGAGTCCATGTACAGTACTTTTCCCCAGCTAGTTCTACACAATCTATGTGTAGTTGCTAGTCATCCACGAGTCCCTTCATGAAGGGATAGTGAGGCCTGGATCCCTATTAGTCTCGCACTACTATTGAAGTGTGCTCGACAGCTAGGACTACATGTACATGTAACAAAAGAACTAGCTTGTCCCTAGACCCCTGCTTCTTAGCAGTAGGGTCCCACCCATTGACATCACATCATACTGTGCACCCAAGGGATCAGACAAGGAACACGAAGAAGTGTTCTACACTGAGGACAAAGGAACTCTGTCTCAGTCAGACCAGCCATTACCATACAAGAACCCATACCAGAGTGCCTCGCCAATTTTGTGACACATAGCAGGAAGACCCTCCCCTGCTGTGAACCCTGTAAGAAGAAGATGACCTTCCTCCTTGTTGTTAGCCCCTGTCCAGCCAGCAGGACCCATTGTGACTATAGCAGAACTGACTGCCCCATCACTGCTACCCTCCCCACTTATTAGGGTAGAACTTGTAGAATCAGAAAGAACCAATAGTGACAAAGAAATGGCTGATGCTTCTGCAACCCAGACAGAAAAGAAAGGAAAGCTTTGTACAGCTCTCCCAGGAGATTTTAGCAGCCAACCTGAGGATGCTGAGAGATGGATCATGTTGATAAATGCATACTTTGTGATCAACAACCACATCTACAAAAAGGACGAGCCAGTAATGATCCTCACTTGTCTTAATAAGCTCACGAAGGGAAGGGGCGTAGCATTTGCAGAGAGCTGGTACAACCAAGCTCCCAACTCCACCTACGACGACTTCCTTGCAGCTTTCCAAGCCACCTTTGTTCCATCCGGACAAAAGGAGCAAGCCTGAAATGTCATCTATGACTTAAAGCAAAGCAATTTCCCTGATACTGAGGAAAAGAATGTCCCTCTATGACTCAAACAAGGGAATTTTGACTCTTATACCTCTGCATTTGAACTACAGGCCTATTGAAGTGGACTAGACACTGGACACGACAACATTCTCATAGATGTTCTAAGGAGAGGGGTGGATGGGAAATTGGCCAATGCGATGGCTATGCTCAATCTCCAGCCAGAAACCTGGAAAGATTGGATTAAGAGAGCTCATACCTTTGACAAGAACTTCTGAAGACTCAAGAAGATTAGGGAACAAACTCACTATCTCCCATTCACTTCGACAACCCGGACTACTCCTAATCATGACCTAAACGCCATGGATATCGACTCCGTTCGACTCTCCTCCACCAAGAGAGCAGAACACATGAAAAATAACAAATGCTTTGTGTGTCACCAAGTCGGTTGTCACTCCAGCAACCACAGGAAAAGAGGGGGATCTCGACCTACAGGAAACCCCTGACATCAGCAACTCCAGAACACAGTGGCTATGATAGACACTGACACTAGGAGAATTTATCCAGAACAGTGATCTCTCTAGAAATGAGCTTCTTTGAATCCTTGAAGTCTGCACGACTCCTAAAGAAGAACAGGAAGTCTGGATGACCATGATAGAACAGGATTTTTAACAAGGAGGGTAGAATCAATGGCTGCACCTCCTTTAGACCTCATACCCATTTTTGTATTAGGAACAAACTCCAGAGCAATCAAACTTCCAGTTCAACTGTACACATCTGAATCACAAAAATCCATTGACATCAAAGCCCTAATTGATAGCAGGGCTACAGGATGCTTTGTCCATAGACACCTAGTCTGGGCAAATGGATGGAAAACAGACAAGCTTCCATGACCTTTCATTGCAAATAATGTTGACAGATCCAACAATCAAGGGGGTCTTATTCGACATTCAGTCACCCTTACTCTTTGGATCGCAGAACAGGAAGAATCGCGAACCTTCTTGGTCATTGACTGTGGAAAAGAACAGCTAATCCTTGAGATTACCTGGTTACAAGAAACTAATCTGCACATCAACTGGGAAATGGGAGTAGTATCAATCCCACCTACCTGCACTGCCCAAATCAATTCCATTGAGCAAAGATATCTCATGAGGTACTTGGGACTAGATCATCTTTCCATCATCCAAACCACCCTTTCTACCGAATTGGCACAAAAAGTGAAGATGACAAGAGCAGAATTACCCAAGGAGTTTCAACAATACTCTGACATATTCAGTGAACCAATGAAAGGAGAGTTACCACCAAAACACCCTTATGACCACGCTATAGATATCACACGTGACTTTTTACCAAAAGTGGCAAAAGCATATCCATTGAACCCAAAAGAGTTGGGGGCATGCAAAGAATTTGTGGACAAACATCTTGCATTGGGGAAAATACAACCCTCTAAATCCCCACAGGCCTCTCCTTTCTTCTTCATATCTAAGAAGGATGGAGAATTACGTCCCTGCCAAGATTACCGATATCTCAACCAACACACAATCAAGAATGCCTACCCACTTCCCCTAATCTCAGAACTAATTGACCAGCTGAAGAACTCCACCTTCTTTACTAAATTTGATGTATGATGGGGATACAACAATGTCCAAATCAAAGAGGGTGACGAGTGAAAAGCTGCATTTATCACTCTCTTTGGTCTTTTTGAACCCACAGTCATGTTCTTCAGTCTTTGCAATTCCCCTCCGACATTTCAAGCCCTCATGGATGACATATTTTGAGACATGGTTATGGAGGGGTGGCTATTAATCTACATGGATGACCTAATCATCCATACAGACGGGGACTTAGCACTCCATCACCAATGGACACAATGAGTATTACAGAGGATGAGGGAACACAAGCTATTCCTCAAACTCTCAAAGTACTTCTTCAATGTCAATGAGGTTGAATACCTAGGAATGATCATTCGCCCTGGGCATATCACCCTTGACCTGGTCAAGTTGAAGGCCATCAGGGAATGGACACCTCCACAATTGGTAAAAGCTGTCTGCTCTTTCCTCAGCTTCTGTAATTTCTATTGGAAATTCATCCCCAATTTCTCCAAGGTTTGCAGACCCCTGCATGACCTCACAAAGAAAGGAGCCACTTGGGCTTGGACAGATCCATGTCAGAAGGCTTTCCTCATGTTACAAAAAGCATTCTATACCCAACCAATTCTCCAACTCCCTAAAGTTGAGGATCCATTCTTTGTTATGACTGATGCCTCTCTAGTCACATGTGGGGCTG
Source organism: Boletellus deceptivus (assembly GCA_038090195.1). Lineage (NCBI taxonomy): Eukaryota > Fungi > Basidiomycota > Agaricomycetes > Boletales > Boletaceae > Boletellus > Boletellus deceptivus. The sequence continues at coordinate 4,651 of JBBPMG010000723.1, read as the reverse complement.
TCCTCATGCAAAAAGATGCCAATGGCGATCTCCATCCAACAGCATACTTCTCCAAGACCTTTTCTCCAGAAGAATGGAATTATGACATCTACAACTGAGAACTGCTCGCTGTCATCCGGACTTTGGAGGAATGGAGGAATTATCTCACTGGAACACAACACCAGGTGACCATTCTCACGGATCACAAGAACTTCACCTACTTCTGCCAGCCCCAAAATTGTTGCAACGACAAGCACGCTGGATGCTGTTCTTGCAGGACTTTGATCTTGTCTTTCAACATGTTCCTAGCTCTGTCATGGCACCAGCTGATGCACTCTCCCACTCTTCCAGTGAAAACACCGAATCTGATAACAAGGATGTCACTCTCCTTCCCACAGAACAATTCATCCATGCTATAGATCTCGCCCTTCAGGATAAAATTGTGCAGTCCACCGTCTCCAATCCTTTTGTGGTGGGCGCACTTGCAGCTCTAGCCAACAACAAATCCATCCTTCCTTGTGTCTCTTGTAACGATTGGCATTTTGACAATGGATGGCTCTATTTCAAGGGACACCTCTATATCCCAGAACCCGCACAACGGGAATTGGTTCACTCTGTTCATACTTCTGGCACCAATGGGCATGCTGGCTTTTTCCAGCTGTTACACTTGTTACAGCATGACTATTGGTGGCCAGGGCTTTCTGGTTTTGTGTGAAAGTACATCTCTGGTTGTACCACCTGTCAGGCATCAAAAATTCTCACACACCCAACTGTCCTGCCAGCTAATCCCATTGCCAGCACCGCCACTCATCCATTTCAGTCAGTTTCTGTTGATCTCATTACCAATCTTCCCCTATCTGCTGGTTTTGATTCCATCATGGTTGTGGTCGACCACGGCCTTATGAAGGGAGTAATTTTTGCCCCTTGTACTAAAAACATCAATGCCAAGGACATCACCTTGCTGTTTTTCCAGAAAGTTTTCCCCTGATTTGGACTGCATGACAAATGTATTTCTGACAGAGGCCTACAATTTGCCTTGGCCTTCACCTGAGAACTCGCCCAACTTCTCAAATATGATGTTGCCCTTTCCACGGCCTACTATCCGCAAACTGATGGAGAAACAGAACACATAAACCAGGAATTAGAAACCTATCTGCATATCTTTTGCCAAGGAAATCCCCACATCTGGTCTGAACTCCTACCCATGGCTGAATTTTCTCACAATGCAGCTGCTCATTCCGTCACCAAACAAACCCCATTCTCTCTCATGATGGGATATGAACTCTGTGCTTACCCATTCCTTGACAAAATGTTCCTCCCTGCTCTGGAAGAATGACTCACACTCCTAAAAAGAGCTCAGGAGGTGCAGCATGCTCATCATGTAGCCAAGCAACAAATGGCGGAACAGGTCTGATCAAAATTTAGACCCTGGAAAGTTGGCGACAAGGTTTGGCTAGATAACAAGAATCTCCAAATGTGGTATACCTCTCACAAACTGGCCCCCTGACAGGAAGGTCTATTTGAGATAGAAAGGGTAATCTCCCCTGTGGTCTACCAATTGCGGCTTCCTCCCACCTGAAAGGTACACCCTGTGTTCCACGCCTCTTTGCTATCCCCATATCGAGAGACTGTGGAACATGGCCCCAACTTTATCAATCTGCCACCTGATGTCATTGCAGGGGAAGACTAGTACGAAGTCCAACAAATCCTAAGCCATCAAGGCACCGCCAGCCAAAGACAGTATCTGGTCTCCTGGAAAGGATATTCCGCAGCAGAAAATACTTGGAAACCAGAATGGAACCTGACAGGGGCACACCAACTACTAAATGCATATAAGGCCACCTGTCCCAAGGATTTCCTCTCAACCAGTTGACAAAGACACCTCAGCTGAAAGAAAGTACCCCCTTAGCATACAAATACCTATGATGCCTTCCCTTCCTCTTCTTCCAACCCCTGCTTTCGTCCTTCTTGTTCTATACTTCACTTTCATTTTTCTTCTCCTTCTTCTGATAGGTCTCTGCGTCTGGGACTCCCACCAGCGCATTATTAGTCTCAGGAATGATGTGCGCTACACCATCACCATCTCCATCCTACCACAACCAGCTCCCCCAGCAGACCACAACCTCTCCAATCCTACCCAGCCATCTGAGTTACCCTGAGCCACATGGACTTGGGGTTTCTCAGCGATGTTTCCAGGGGAGGGCACCACCAACGGGGGCTGGACTGGCAATGCCAATCCAGGGTGGTGAGTCTGAAGATGCAGCCCACATTTATTCAGAACTCTTCACCAATTTTCCCAATCACTATTTTGAAACCTCCTTTGTCTCAACTAGAGCAGGCACCCTTTATTTCATTCCATTCTCTCTTCCCCCTTCCCAGTTAATGTTTCAGAATATTCCTTATCTTCCTTCCTTCCACCCTACTGCCAAACCCCATATTTAGAATAGCAGAACTATCTATTCCCTCTTCTTTAGAAGATCGCCCCCTACTCTGTCTGGACCAACTTACAGACTCCCACATGATGGGATTCATCTTTGACCTCTTGGACTCCCCAGATGCCATATTCACTTTAGAACAGGTCATTTTTCAAGAGAATGATGTCTTCCTTCCCCTTTTACTTAGACTCTATTCCTTCTATGTCCACTCTCACAGGCTCATTGTGGACTTGCTACCTTCCTCCCACACTATTGAAGACCTGGGACTCCCCTATCAAATCATTACTGCCAACAGTCTCCACCATCTTGGCAGAGCTTGCACTACTCTCTTCGAGCTATTTGAAGCTGCTGGACTGATACCATTGATCTATCACCTCCCAGAAGATGTCTACCTACCAATTCTGTGAATCCAACTTGCCCTCCTCTCCGACGACAAGTATCGAGAATATTACTGGCAGGACCACTCCACCTGTGAGGTGGACCAGACCAGACACTCCTGACTTGGCTCTCCAGATCCTGTCCTACCACACTCGGTATTACCACAACCCATACCCATTCTGCCGCCAGCAATCAACTTCGCCACTCTTGTCCCTTCCACCCCACTGTCCAACCCCATTCCCACAGCACAGGTACCTCCCAGACCACACTGAAGCTGATCCACCCATGCCTGAGCTCTCAGGATTAGACTGGGACAGACCACAGACAACAAGACGGGGGATGTTATGTTTCACCCACTACACTCGATGGACACCATTACTTTTTCCTTTTTCCCATGATAGACACTGCCACATCCGCCCAACTGGATGCTTACCTTTTCTTCGTATGTGTACATCCAATTCTATGGAACATTTGTCATATCTGCTTATGCCCTGTCCGATCCAACTCAGACTTCTTTTCCATTTCCGCTTCACTTTGTCATCTTGTGTATGATACACCCAATCAGACTCGCACTCCAATTTCCTTTTATGATTTCCCTTTGTCATATGATTTCCTTTTTCTTCTGCACACCACTTGGTCCATGTGCCTTACTTATGAGTATATAAGACTCTACTTTCCATACCCTGTACTCTAAGCTAGTCTTACTTGAATCTTAGCTTCATTTCCTCAAACCTCGTCAGACCTCGCCTTCGCTTGGTCTTCCTTGACACATCGACCCAACTTGCTCTCTAGTGCAGTCAGTACACCGAACCCTTGAGGAGTAGCTAAGCCCTCTCCCTTGCGGCCTTACCTTGAACCTGTTTGACTGACTACATCATCAATACATGGAACCCTTGACCCACTGACCCACTGTTGAAGCTTCTGAGTCTATGCTCATCGCTACCCACACCAAGCATAACAAAAGACTAGCTTCTCTTTTGGCCTGCTTTCCAGCAGCACCCATCCCACTGTCACCATCGATCCCCGAAACCCTTTCTCTTGTCACAGTCATCGCCATTGGCATGCACCTTCCCCAGAACTCTCCAACTCTGAGCCTGAGCAAGCTACTACTCCTCAGGAAGACCTTGACCCCCTCGAATCCTTGAACCTCCCCTCAATCCCCATCATCCCAGAATCCTCTGATGTCTCTGCCCTTGCCCAGTAGCTTTCTTTACAGCTACAGGTACCTCAACACCATTCCCCATCTCCACAATGAACCCCAACCATCCCCATACCCCTGCCCTTGACCACCATGACAACCAAGTCCACGGAGCTTCGGTTGAACACACCAAAATCCTACAATGGATCCCCTGCCACCGCCGAGTTCTGGCTTAACTCAGTCAGAACCTATTTGCTCATTAACCAGGACTTGTATAACAATAACGACAAAAAGGTGGAGTTCGCCCTTTCTTTTATGACCAAAGGCACTGCCAAGAGCTGGGCAGCTGTCTGTACCCACACCGCCCTCAATGCTGGATCCTTCAGCACCTTCAAAGACTTCATCTCGGATTTTAACAGGATGTTCCTCAACACTCAGGCAGAAGCTGAGGCCACTACCTGGCTTACCAACACGTACGTCTGCTTGGATGATTACCTACCCAAATACCTCGCTGAATTCAAGCTTAAGGTCGTTGAGGCCAAGCTTGACAACATCGCCAATGCCACCACCATTATTCACTACTTGTGTGCTGGCATTCCTCCCTGGCTATCGGATCAAATCTACGGTCTTGACACCATTCCCATGAACCCTGAAAACTGGTACAAGAAAATTGACCAGTTCTATTCTTAGAAACACTTCACTGCAGCAGTGGCTAAGCAAC
>JBBPMG010000722.1:0-14346 GCA_038090195.1 Boletellus deceptivus | reverse complement strand
TCTCTCCTATTACCATTATTCCTCTCTTCTCTCCTATCACCATCATGTCCTTCTTCTCACTCCTACTACTATCATACTATCCTCCTACTACCATTATGTCTCCCTCTCCTCCTTTTATTACATGTACATGTAGTCTCTAGCTGTTGAACACACTTCACTAGTAGTGTGAGACTAATAGAAATCCTGGTCTCACTATCTGATAATGATGATTGGACTTGTAGTACTAGAAACTGCATGTAGGATTGTGCAGAACTGTTATGGTATGATATGGGCTTACTCAGTCAACAACCACATTCGCTAGATCCTCCCATGCCTTCATATTCCCATCACTATACGAAGATGATTCCTTCCCATCAATCAACCTGCTAGATATGGTAATCCCTCTCAACAAGGAAATGCTGCCATTGTACCTTGATCTGTTATCCATCCTGTGAGCTCACCTTCCTTATTTGTACCATAACAGTTACACTTCCATATTCAGACGTTACCACTCCTATGGCATGTCTCTCATCACACTGTGTTTCTCCAACTACCATATTGAGTAACTCTAACTACTATAGATGGTACTACCACATCCAGTTGGTACAACAATGCTTGAGTATTTATACAAGTCCACAAACAATACTTTTCCCTAGCTAGTTCTGCGTAATCTATGTGTAGTTGCTGGCCATCCACGAGTCCTTTCACGAAAGGATAGTGAGACCCAGACCTCTATTAGTCTCACACTACTACAGAAGTGTGCTTGACAGCTAGGACTGCATGTATGCATAACAAAAGAACTAGCTTGTCCCTTGACCTCTGCTTCCTAGCAGTAGGGTCCCACCCATTGACACCATGTCATACCAGGCACCCAGAGGATCAGATGATGAACATGAAGAAGTATTCTATACTAAGGATGAAGAAACCCTGTCTCAGTTGAATCAGCTGCTACCATATGAAAACCCATATCAGAGTGCCTCACCAATTTTGCAACGCATTGCAGGAAGACCTTCCCCTGCTACAAACCCAGTAAGAAGGAGACGACCTTCCTCCTCATTGTTAGCCCCTAGCCAGCCAGCGGGCCTCATAGTGACTGTAGCAGAACTGACTGCTCCATCACCATTACCATCCCCTCTCATCAGAGTGGAACCAGCAGTATTGGAAAGAACCAATAGTGATGAAGAAATGGCTGACGTGCTTCAAGTAAACCAAGATGACAAAAAGGGAGAGCTCCATGCAGCCCTCCCCAAGGATTTCAGTGATCAACCTGAGGATGCCGAACGATGGATCTTGTCAATGAATGCCTACTTTGCAATCAACAACCACATTTACAAACACAATGAACCAGTCATGATCCTTACCTGTCTCAATAAACTTACTAAAGGAAGAGGAGCCACATTTGCTGAAAGTTGGTATAACCGGACACCAGATTCCACTTATGACAACTTCATCACAGCCTTTCACACTGCATTTGTCCCATCCGGACAAAAGGAACAGGCCAGGAATGCCATTTATGATCTCAAACAAGAAGACTTCCCAGACAATGAGGAGAAGAGCATTCCTCTACAACTAAAGAGAGAGAATTTTGATTCCTATGCCTTGGCATTTGAACTTCAGGCCTATAAAAGTGGACTTGACACCAGACATGATGATATCCTCATTGATGTCCTACAAAGGGAAGTAGATTGGAAACTAGCCAACGCAATGGCCACCCTCAACCCCCAACCTGAAGCCTGGAAAGACTGGATCAAACGGGCCTACACGTTTGACGAAAACTTCAGGAGACTTCAAAAGATCAGGGAAAGAACCCATTACATTCCATTCACCTCCTCTCCACCCCAGATATCCTCCAATTGTGACCCCAATGCTATGGATATCAACTCCATCTGACTATCCCCTGCCGAAAGAGCAGAACATATGAAGAACAACAAATGCTTCATATGTCATCACACTGGATGTCAGTCCAACAACCACAGAAAAGGAGGAAATGTCAGGTCTAACGGAACCAACTGTAATCAGCGGCCTCAGACTACAGTAGTTGTGGTTGATACCAACACTCTAGGAGAATTCATTCAGAACAGTGACTTATCTAGAAATGAACTACTCCATATTCTCAAAGTGTGCACGACTTCTGAAGAAGAACAGGAAGTTTGTGCTGTTTCCGTAGAACAGGATTTTTAGAACAGAGGGTAGAGTCAATGGCTACACCTCCAATAGATCTCATACCCATCTTTGTATTAGGAATGAACTCCAGAGCAATCAAACTCCCAGTCCAATTATACAAACACGAGTCACAAAAATCCATTGATGTCCATGCCTTGATTGACAATGGGGCTATCAGATGCTTCATCCACAAGTACCTAGTCAAGGCAAACAGTTGGAAAATGGACAAACTCCCTTGACCTTTTGTTGTGAATAATGTCAACAGATCCAATAATCAAGGAGGCCTTATCCGACACTCGATCACTCTTACTCTATAAATTGCTGAACAGGAAGAGTCATGAACCTTCTTGGTCATTGACTGTGGAAAGGAACACTTGATCCTAGGGATTACTTGGTTACAAGAGATCAATCCAAGAATTAATTGGGAAACAGGAGTGGTATCCATCCCACCTACCTGTGCATCTTGAACCAACCCCATTGAACAAAGATACCTAATGCGATATTTGGAACTAGATCATCTTTCCATTGCCAGAACCACCCTTTCTACCGAGCTAGCACAAAAAGTGAAGTCAACAGGTATAGAACTGCCAAAGGAATTCCAACACTATTTCAATGTATTTGGCAAACCCACGAAGGGAGAATTACCACTGAAATGTCCCTATGACCACACTATAGATGTCACATAGGACTTTTTACCCAAGGTAGCAAAAGCATCCCCATTAAACCCAAAGGAGCTGGCAGCATGCAAAGAATTTGTAGACAAACACCTTGAAACAACTGCTTACCAGACCTAGCTGGTAACCTGTGTTGTTAGGTCAAGGAGTCAAGTACTAGATCTGAGCAGGCAAGCTCGAGGAGGACAAGACTGGGTCCTCCAGCGAGTTGGGGGTGTCCCTTATATACTATTCTACTGTTTACATCGGTGTACACTACATCTATAGATATCTGGTACCAATCAGGTAGAAGGTACATGAGGAGAACATGTGTCTGGGGCTATGGGTATTGGTCTAAGGCTCTGGATGCGAGGGTACAGGGTATAGTGGTAAAGGGGAGTGCCATAAGGCGATTCCTAACAAGATCCATGGAGATTAGCAAGGGTTAACTATTATTTCTAGGGGTCCGGGTCTATATCAAATAGAGTGGTAATAGGGCTCTGTAGGTTCAAGGGCTTGAGTCTAGACTTTGTGTGCCTGTTCCTAACATGTGTCAAACATGTGTAGATTGGTGATAGGGTATGAAGTCATAGGGGTTTAGCCCTGGGTCTAGGGATGTGATATGGTGGTCTAGGCTACCACCTATGTACCATGAGGCTTTATGAGTCAAAGTGACTCAGACTGGTTCTGGACTCGTTCTATGAGCCATGAGGATGTTCTAGACCTGCTAAGACCGAATGGGAAATAGCTAACTGTTGGTTAATGAATATAATGAATGTACCCATAGAAAATCCATAGAATATTCAAATGAAGCCGGAAAAATAAGGAAAAATACTAGAAAAATGCGGAAAACTATGTAGAAAAATAGGGGAGTGTAACACAGAAGCACTTTAAGCTGCGTGATTTGGGGCCTACTGCAGAGATCCTGGGCATAAAGATCGATTGTGATTGCTCCAGGCATTCCCTGACAATCTCACAGTGCTAGTACTGTGTCGACATGCTCTCCCACTTCAATATGGCCAATTGTAAGCCTGTCTCGACTCCAATAGATCCTGGCCTGTGCCTTTTACGAGACCAAAGCCCCAGGACTGCTGAGGAGTGCACATTCATGCGGTCTGTTGATTATGGAGGTGCAATTGGATCTTTGCAGTATCTCTCATGCACCACTCGCCCAGACATCACCTTTGCTGTTGGCCAGCTGGCCTCCTTTACCTCAGATCTGGGCGTCACCCACTGGAACACAATCAAGCACCTGTTCAGGTATATCTAGGACACTCTTAGCTATGGCATCACCTATTTCCCTGATCTTGTCTCTCATGAGCTGTTCTCGACATTTTCAGACGTGGACCATGATGGATGCAAGGATTCTGGGTGTTCCACTGGCACATTTGTTGTCAAGATTGGATCTGGTGTTGTCTCCTGGATGTCGAAGCACCAGCCCATTGTTGCACTCTCCACCACTGAAGCAGAGTATGTCACAGCATGTAAGGCTGGCAAGGAGATTGTCTGGATGTGGAAGCTTCTTCAGGAACTGGATTTCACACTTAGTGGACCATCGACACTGCAGATAGACAACCAGTCTGCAATCCAGGTTGCAAAGTGCCCAGAGCACCATGGCCGGATGAAACACTTGGACTTGAGGTGGTATTGGTTGAGAGATGTGGTGGACAAAGGGATTATCTTGCCTCATTTTGTACCCACAGGACAAATGCCTGCTGATTTGCTCACAAAGGCATTACCTCGCACAAAGGTGCAGGATTTCTGCAGTATGTTGGGATTGGGCAATGTTGCAACCAGGTAGGAGCAATTTTGAGATATGCATAATCAGGGGGAAGTGTTAGCATTGTGATTGCACATTTGGGACATTTGACTAGGTTACTCTATTTAGCATTCCCAGCCACACTGTGGCAAGGTTGTTTATGATTGTTTCTCACTTTAGACTTTGTGTGGGAGTCTGCTGTTTTCCTTTCTTTAGTCTCTGACAGCGGACTCCAGCTGTGCGTGTATCCAGCTGTTAACAGGAGATACATTTGTCATGTAAACCAAATCAGGGGAAGACTTTTTGGAAAAAGAGAGAGGTGATGCCCTTCACATCAATATTTTTGGTACAAGGGGTGAAAATTACCCCCTTCGTAAAGCTGTGGTCGACCACAACCATGATGGAATCAAAACCAGCAGATAGGGGGAGATCAGTAATGAGATCGACAGAAATGGACAGAAATGGACAAGTGGCAGTGCTGGCAATAGGATTTGCCAGCGGAACCATTAGATGTATGAGAACTTTCAATGCTTGGCAGGTGGCACAACTGGAGATGTACTTTCGCATGAAACTGGAAAGTCCCGGCCACCAATAGTCGTGCTGCAACAGGTGTAAGAGCCAGAAGAAGCTGGCATGTCCTCCTACACCAGAAGTATAGATGGAGTGAACTAGGTCTTGTCGTGCAAGTTCAGGGATGTAGAGGCATTCTTTGAAATAGAGTGATCCATTATCAAAATGCCAATCAGTGTAAGAGACATGAGGGAGAATAGATTTCTCATCAGCTAGGGCCACGAGGGCATCGACAACAAAAAGGTCAGAAGAAGTGGATTGGGTGATCTTCTCCTGTAGAGCAAGATCCAACATGCCAACAAAGTGTTCCAAGGGGAGTAGAGTAACATCTTTGTTGTCTGACTCTGTATCCTCAATAGAGGAATGAGAAAGTGCATCAGCAGGTACCATACCCAATCCAGGGATGTGTTTGAAGGTAAGATTGAAGTCTTATAGGAATAACATTCAACATGCTTGTTGCCAAGACAACTCTTGGGGTTGGTGGAAATAGGTGAGATTCTTATGATCTGTTAGAATGGTCACCTGATGTTGTGTCCTGGTAAGATAATTCCACCATTCTTCCAAAGCTCAGATTACTGCAAGTAGTTCTCAGTCATAGATGTCATAATTTTGTTCCTCTGGGGAAAAGGTCTTAGAGAAGTACACTGTTGGATGAAGATCTCCATTGATGTCTTTTTGCATTAGCACTGCTCCACATGCAACTAGGGAAGCATCTGTCATAATGAAGAATGGGTTCTCAACTTTGGAGAGCTGGAGAATCAGCTGGGTACAGAAGACTTTCTGTAATGCAAGAAAAGCTCCTTGGCAGGAGTTCGTCCAGATCCAGGTGGCTCCTTTCTTTGTAAGGTCATGTAGAGGTTTACAAATCTCAGAGAAATTGGGGATGAATTTCCAATAAAAGTTGCAGAACCCTAGGAAGGAGCAGATGTTATGTTTTGCCCACTATACTCAATGGACACTATTATTTTTCCTTTTCTCTCACAATAGACACTGTCCACGTCCATCCAACCAGACATTTACTGTTTCCTCATACGTGTACATCTAATCCTACAGAACATTTGTCATACTTGCTTATGCCTTGTCTGATCCAACTTGGACTTCCTTTTCATTTCCACTTCCTCTTGTCATCATGTGTACGATATGCCTGATTGGGCTTGGACTCTGATTTCCTTTCTTGATTTTCCTTTGTCTTACAATTTCCTTTTTCTTCCAATGCACTGCTTGGTCCATGCACACCCTTTATGAGTATATAAGACCTTGCTTTCTGTACCATGTACTCCAAGCTAGTCTTACTCAAATCTTAGCTTCATCACATTGAACCCCATCCAACCTCACCTTCACTTGGTCACCCTCGTCACCTTGACCCGACTTGCTCCCTAGTGCAGTCAGTACACCAAACCCTTGAGGAGTAGCTAAGCCCTCTCCCTTGTGGTCTTACCCTGAACCCATTCAACTGACTACATCATTGATACGCGGAATCATTGACCCATTGACCTATTGTTGAAGCCCTCGAGTCTATGCTCGTTGCCACTTGCGCCAAGCATAACAAAAGACTAGCTTCCCTTCTGGCCTGCTTTTCAGCAGTGCCCATCCTACTGTCACCATCAACCTCTGAAACCCCTTCTCTCATCACAGCCACTGCCATTGGCATGCACCTCCCCCAGAACCCTCCAACTCCAAACCTGAGTGAGCTACCACTCCTCAGGAAGACCTAGACCCCCTCAATTCCCTGAACCTTCCCTCGATCCCCATCATCCCCGAATCCTCCGACGTCTCTGCCCTTGCCCAACAACTCTCTTTACAGCTGAATGTACCCAGACTCTGATTTCCATCCCCACAATGAACCCCAACCATCCCCATACCCCCATCCTCAGCTACCATGACAACCAAGCCTACCAAGCTTCAGTTGAACACTCCAAAAGCCTACAACAGCTCCCTTGTCACTGCTGAGTTCTGGCTCAACTTCGTCAGAACATACTTGCTCATCAACTAGGACCTATATAACACAGATGACAAGAAGGTTGGGTTTGCCCTTTCCTTTATGACTGAGGGCACTGCCAAGAGCTGGGCTGCTGTCCACACTCAAACTGCCCTCAATGCTGGATCCTTCAGTGCTTTCAAAGACTTCATCTTGGATTTCAATGGGACATTCCTCAATACCCAAGCAGAGGCTGAGGCCACTACCTGGCTCATGAATACTTGTGTCCGCTCGGATGACTATTTGCTGAAATACCTTGCAGAATTCAAGCTCAAGGTCATCGAGGCCAAGCTCGACAACACTGCCAATGCCACCACTATCATCCACTATCTCTGTGCTGGCATTCCCCCTTGGCTCTTGGACCGAATCTATGGTCTCAATGCCATTCCCACGACCCCCAAAAACTGGTACAAGAAGATTGACCAGTTTTACTCCCAGAAACATTTCGCCACAGTAGTAGCAAAACAACACAGCACTCGTACCCATGTTGTCTTCTCCCCCACAGTAACCCTGAAACCCACCTTGACTCCTGCTCACAATCCCAATGCCATGGATGTTGATCGCCTCACCTGCCTCACTGATAAAGAACAGGACCAATATAGGAAGGAGGAGCAATGCTTTAGATGTCACCAGCTAGGCCATATAGCTAGGGAGTGCCCCCAGAATTCCCACTCTTTGCACACCACCAACCTCTTCTGCACTCCCAAGGTCACTGTTGTCAAAGGATCAGGTACAATAGAGGAGGTACATGACAATGAAATGATCCAAAGGCTGGAAGAGGAAGCTTTCGGGAAGGATTTTTAGTACAGAGGACTGTGTCAGTGCCAGTATCCTCTACCAATAGTAGGCTGAAGAAACAGAACTCCTTGTATTTGCCAATCAAATTAATTGTTTCTCCACTCACTCTCAAAGCTGTCAACACCACCGCCACCCTCGATTCTGGAGCCCAGATCAACTGTATAGACTGGGACTTCATAAAACGCCACAACATTCTCATCATTCCCCTCACCAAACCCTTCACTATCTGGAACACTGACACCTCCCTGAACACAACCTGCCACTTTGAAGCAGTACTTTTCACACAGATTGGAGGGGTTACCCAATGGATAGCCTTCTACATAATTAATGGAGGCAAGGAAAATGTGATCCTTGGATTTCCTTGGCTTCAAGCCACCGAACCCACAATCGACTGGGCAGTCAATCAAGTTCTTATTCCCTTAACCAAGGACAAGTCCTCCCTTCTTAAAAGGACACAATGCAAAGAATGAACAGTGTTTCTCACCAAGACCTCCTGCTCTTCTCCGACTTCTTTACCTCACTGAAACCTTCCCATTGAAACTACACTCAAACCTGAGGAACTTTCCAGGTTCCATCGATACTGCCAAACCAAGGATGAGGAAGCATTTACAGTATGAGCTCATCACCATGCCAAAATCTACCATATCCAGCAATTCGGGTCTCACTTTGCCAATGCTGAGGCTATAGCCAAGATCCGAAAGATCACCCTGTCTACCGAGCTAGCCATCCAAGCTGAGCTCGCTAAACCCAAGAAAACTCTCCCCCCGGAGTACTCCGACTTCGCTTCAGTCTTTAGTAAGGAAGCAACGAACCATGTTCCCCCATCTCAACCTTATGACCATGCTATCAATCTCAAGGAGTCTTTCATCCCTAAGATTGGTAAACTCTACCCTCTGTCTGCTGAAGAAAAGAAGGCTGCTGATGCCTTCATTGACAAAAACCTTGCATCCAGAAAGATCCGGCCCTCCAAGTCCCCCCAAGCCTCATCCTTCTTCTTTATCAAAAAGAAGGATGGTAGTCTCCGTCCCTGTCAAGATTACCAGTGCCTGAACAAACATACTGTTCGAGATGCATACCCCTTCCCCTAATCTCTGAGCTGATCGACAAGCTCAAGGTGTTACACTTGGCATGGGTAGTGACAAGTGTAGACTTGGAAGCTTCTTCGGTGGGTCGGTGAGTCAATGGTTCCACGTATCGACAATGTAGTCAGTTGAACGGGTTTGGGGTAAGGCCACAAGGGAGAGGGCTTAGCTACTCCTCAAGGGTTCGGTGTACTGACTGCACTAGGGAGCAAGTTGGGTCAGTGTGACAAGGAGGACCAAGTGAAGGGCGAGGTCTGAGGAGGTTTGAGGAAATGAAGCTAAGATTCGAGTAAGACTAGCTTAGAGCACATGGTATGGAAAGCAAGGTCTTATATACTTGTAAGTAATGCACACGGACCAAGCGGTGTGCAGAAGGGAAATGGAAGTCATATGACAAAAGAGAATCAGAAAAGGAAATCGGAGTCTGAGCCCAATTGGGTGTATCATACACGAGATGACAAAGTGAAATGGAAATGAAAAAGAAGTCTGAGTTGGATTGGACAAGATATAAGCGAGTATGACAAATGTTCTGTAGAATTGGATGTACACATACGAGGAAAAAGTAAGCATCTGGTTGGGTGGATGCAGGCAGCGTCTATCGTGAGAAAAAGGAAAAAGTAACAGTATCCATCGAGCGTAGTGGGTGAAATGTAACATTACCCCCTACTAGGATTGAGACAATCCTGTCTAGAAATCCCTAGAATACATTCTGGGGGAGCCCATCACATTGGCATAAGCGGAGTTGTCCCATACATCATCCTGGTCATAGTGGTACAGTGGGGAAGTTATCCTGGTCTCCAGGGGACACAAGCGCAGGGGAGGAACTGGAATTGGGTGGGTAGGAGAAGACACTGACCAACTAGTGGCCACTGAGCCCAAGGAGGAGGCGCTACTTTGGTGACTGGAGCGTTGAGAGGAGGTAGAAGGAGAGGATACAGGAGTATGCCTATGAAGTGGGCACTGAGCTTGGGTATGGCTGGGTGCGAAGTGAAGACAATGGGGACAGTGGTAGAAGTCACACTGAATACAAATATGACCAAGAAAACGACATTCGAAACATGCCTGATGGTATTGATGATGGTTGGGTGGCAGAGGTTCCATGGGTTGATCTAGTCGTTCCGCATAGTCTAAGGCTTCTTCTTCTTCAGTGTTAACTGGGGATGACAATGGGGAAGGGATGACATCGAATGTGACATGGCGAGAGGCAGGGTTGGTTACCCCTTCGGGAGTGATTAGGGTCTCGGTGCGGGACAGAGGGACAGGGTGCGCCAGCTTGGCTTGGATAGCATTGAGGGGAATGGAGATGGGACAGAGGACTGTGGACAAGGTGTCCAATAGACGAGAGGGCGGTGTAGGGTTAGGTGGTTGTAAGGTAGCCACATAGGCGTCCACGTCTTTCAACAGTTCATCCATTCCAAGCTGGTAAAGGGCAGTAAGGAGGGTGTCGCGTTGATTGGCCCAATGAAACTCGAGGATGGTGGGAATGGAAACAGGCCTGGCCTGGGTAGAGTGTGTATCTCATAAATATCCTAAATGCAAGTAAATAGAGCAATTGTCTAAGTAAGCTTTGTATAGCACATCAAGAGGGGAATGGGGCTCAAGAACTCGGTCTATGATGGTGGTGAGCTGGGAGTCTTGAACTATCAAGGACTTGAGGAGATGGGTATCTTCGTCAGCATCGTCGTAAGTGTGAAGGTGGGTGGCATAGATGGGATGAGGGAAAGGAAGGGGCAAGGAAGGAGGAGAGGGAATGGCGGAGGGAATAGGAGCTGAGATGTTGGTGTTGATAGACATGGTAGTTTGAGGTCAAGAATGAGATGAGTGGGATTTAGACCATAGGGACTTCTTATACTCTTGGAGAGTAGCTTGTGCATGAGAAAACTCACTCTCAGGAAGCCATGTGTCTTCTTTGGCCAAATACCCTTTCCATCAGACCAGGTACTTCTGACAGGAGGGAGCTCCACAATGATGTACGATCTTTTCAATTTCGAAGTGTTCTTTGTCATTGATAAGATCAAGGGGCAGTGCTGGGAAGTTCCATCCATAGACAGGGTTCTTGTGATACAGAGATAGGAGGGAGGTGTGGAACACGTTGTGAATTTTCCATGTGATGGAGATACAGAGTCTATATGTGATGGGGGAAAGAATGGCGGTGATGGTAAAGGGGCCTTCCCGTTTAGCGGTGAACTTTGGATTGGGAAGGGAGTGTTTTAAGTTCTGTCTCTTGAGCCATACCTTGTCACCGACTTTAAAAGGAGTGAAAACCTTGAGGTTACAGGCTTTCATGGTTTGGCAGGCTAGTTCGTGGACAGCGAGGACTTCTTTGCACACTGTGGAGAGGGCCTTAAGACAGGATTCCATGGCAGGGATGTCAGTTTTGGAGATGACCGTGGAGAAAGGGCAAGGTTCATATCCCATCATCAAAAAGAACAGGGATTTCCCGGTGATGGAATGAGGGCAGTGGTTATGCATGAATTTGGCTAGGGTGATATGTTCAGCCCAGGCCAAAGGGTTACCGTTGCAAAAGATTCGGAGATAAGTCTCTATCTCCTGGTTTACTCTCTCAGTTTCTCTGTCTGTTTGAGGGTGGTAGGCCATGGAGAGGGCCAGTTCATAGCTGAGGAGTCTTCTGAGTTCTTTGGCAAAGGAGGATGCGAACTGAGGTCCACGGTCAGAGATGATCTTGTCATAAAGACCAAACCTTTTGTAAACAGTTTCATGAAAGAGGGTGGCAATATTGGTGGCAGTGGTGGATTTCTTGGTGGGACAGAGAATTACCCCCTTACTAAGGCCGTGGTTGACCACAACCAATAGGGAATTGAAGCCAGAGGAAACGGGGAGGTCAGTGATTAAATCACATGAGATTTGCTGAAAGGGATGAGAGACAGTGGAGCAGATCGGCAAAAGAGGAGGGTGTGTGGAGTGTGTGTTAACCTTGTGTTGCTGACAGGTAGCACAGCCAGCAACATATTGGTGGACAAAGGACATGAGTCCCAGCCACCAGAATTCTGCCACAACAAGTTGACAGGTTTTGAGAACCCCAGGGTGACTGGCAGTGGGATGATCATGGTGCCAAGCGACGATGGATCGGCAAAGATCGGTGTCCACAGGAATATAAATGCAGTTTTGGTAAGTGAGGATCCCTGCATCAAATTTCCAGTTGGACAAACAAGACCAGAAACAAGCAGGGAGTTCTCCAGGGAGAGCATGGAGGATGTCAAGGACAAGGGGGTCTGTCGAGGATGAGGACACAATCTTATCAGCAAGGTTGTTATTGATTAGATTGATAAAGAGAGAGTCGGAAAGAAGAACAACATCCTTATTGTCATTGTCAGTTTCAGGGATGTGGTCAGGGCAGCAAGAGAGTGCATTGGGGGTGGAGAGATCTTTTCCAGGGACATGGGAAAATTGGAGGTTGTACTCCAAGAGGTCAAGAAGCCACCATGCTTGATGGCGGTTCAACTTCTAGGGTTGTCGGAAGTATGTAAGGTTCTTATGGTCAGTGAAGACCTGGACGGGGTGAAGAGTGCCAAGGAGGTAGTGGCGCCAGGCTTCAAGAGCTCTCATGATGGCAAGGAGTTCCCAATCATAGATATCATAATTGCATTCAGCCGGGCTGAACATTTGAGAAAGGTAAGTGCAGGGTTGCCATTTGTGGTTGGCATTGCACTGAAGAAGAACCCCTCCCGAAGCATATTTTGAAGCGTCAGTGGAGATGGCGAAGGGTGCAGAGAGGTCGGGGAGTTGGAGGACTGGCTGGGCTGTAAAGATGCCCTTGAGCTCCTCAAAGGCTGCCTGGCAAGCAGTAGTCCAGGCCCAGGGTTGGTTTTTCTTAGTTAGATCAAGGAGGGGGTGCGTGATGTTGGAGTAATGAGGAATGAAGTGGTGGTAGAAGTTGGTGAAGCCAAGGAAAGATCGGACATTGCACACTTTGATGGGAATTGGCCAGTCCTTAAGACTGGCAACCTTGGTAGAATCCATGGCAAGGGATCCAGGTTTGATGACTAGCCCGAGGTAATCAACCTCCCAAACGTGGAAGGTACACTTTTCAAGCTTGAGGTATAAGTCGAGTTCTTTCATTCTTTGGAGGACTTGTCTTATGCGTTCTTGGTAGATCTCGGGATCATCGTCAGAGTAAATTAGGAGGTCATCCATGTAAATGATGAGCCATCCTTCAGCGATCATGTCCCTAAAGGAATCTATCATGAATCGCTGAAATGTGGGGGGGGAGTTGGTTAATGAAAGTGGGAGGATGGATATGCAGATACAGCACCACTATCCACTTTCACTTGGGGCGCAGCAATGAAGGGATGATGCACAGTGTAAGACTCACTGTACTAGCAGAGTTTAGTCTTGGTGAAGTATCAGTACCTGAGTATGGATACTGTGGTTGCAATAGAATAGAGTTTAATGTGGGGCAATAGCCTCAGGTGAGGTAAGAGTGAAATGAAACCAGGGGTGAATGGTTATGGATTCGTTACAGCATTGTGTATGTTACATGTTGCTTTTATACTAGTCCGGAGTCTGAGTATAAACCTAAAGGTGAGTCATCTGGAGTCATTCTGACTCCCAGTGACTCATGTTTGAAGCATGTGATTTTATCATGACTCATTGTGACTCATTGTGACTTGATATGACTTGGACATGAGTCCATCTGAGTCATACTGAGTCATAATAACTCGAGTCCAAAGGATTGTATGACCTATTGATAGGTTATGAATAAGTTCTGCTTATCCTAATGATATTAGCATAATTGTAGTAGGATGTTCCAATTGTTCCAGTAGTTCTGGTTGTTCCGGAACCTTCAGAACTTGATACAGTTGATACTCGACTAGTTAGTTACACTATGTCCAGTTTATTATATGAACTGGGCATGTGCTAGGTCTTTACTAGTCTTTCTCAACACTCCCCATCATTCAATACAATTATGTCTCCTTGTAGGGTAATAGGACAATCATATCCCTATTCTTTGTGAAGCGGTCTCTTGTGAGGTTCTTTGTAAAGATATCCGCTTTCTGTTCTCCAGTTCCAATATAGAAGAGTTTAATTAACCCTTCTTGGACACTTTCCCTTATAAAATGATAGGGTATAGTGATATGCTTTGTGCATCCTTCTTGAGCTTGGTTGGATGCAAGGAAGATAGCTCCCTGATTGTCCACATACAAATGAAAAGGTGGAAGATCTTGTCCTATCTCAGAAAATAAGGATTTGATCCAACTGAGTTGTTTGGCAACTTTGGTCATCCCCACATATTCTGCTTCTGTGGATGATAGGGTTATTTTCCTTTGTCTTCTGGATAACCATGAGACTATTCCATCAGCAAGGAATATGCAATAGCCTGTGGTAGACCTTCTTGTATCAATG
>JBBPMG010000721.1:0-14349 GCA_038090195.1 Boletellus deceptivus | reverse complement strand
CTGCTTCACCAGATGATTGACTCATCCACTATGACTTTCTTTCCCACATGACTCATGCACCCTATGCCCTATGACTCATTATGATGTACTCTTACTCATGCTTTTTCCATTAACTCATCCTATTTACCTAATAACCCTTTGTCCTATTTGCTCTATTTAGTTGTTCATACAAATGTGTACAAACACCTAGATGTGTATATAAACCCAAGGCTCAAGCCTGGCAACCCCAGTCTTGAAGTCCTTGAACTTGCCCTCTACCCTCATCTGAAAGTGCTCCCAGTACCAAGTCCCCTACACTTGGGATTGAGGTTGTTTCAGAAAGCATGAATAGAAGACTAGAGGCAGTGATAAGAGCAAAGAGAGGGTATACAAAGTACTAAAATTACAACATGGAAATGTTGCTCAAATAAGTGTCTCAATGACATGTCATTTTGAAATTGTTATATCTCAGTATCATAACAACCAAATGACATGATTGAGGGCTCATCATCAGGGCAGGAGTCAGGACTATTGATGACCCTGCAAGGATCAGAGCTGATACATTCTGGTTCTCTTGCAAATATCAAGTTTTTCCAAAATGGCCCAACATTGGGACACTTATTTGAGCCACTGTAACACCAGAAAGTCATGTGTTTCTTCTTGTTCTCCTATCTTTAACTGTAAAGTGACAGAATGGTAGATCAGCCCTCCTTGATTTGTTGACCCATCTACATTGTTGGCAACAAATGGTTTCTGGAGTTGATCCATTTTCCAATTGTTTATCCATACCAGATGTTTGTGGACAAAGCATCTGGTTGCTCCACTGTTGATGAGAGCAGTTACTGTAATGGGTTTTTCCCCACTTTCTTTGTAAAGATGAATTGGAAGTTGGATTGCTCTAGAATTCATTCCTAATACAAAGACAGGTGCAAGGTCTATCAGAGGTGCAGCCATTGCCCCTGTCCCCCATGTTAAAAATCCTGTTCTATAGTCATAGTGCAAACCTCCTGTTCTTTGTCAGGAGTGGTGCAGACTTTGAGGATTCTTAGTAATTTGTTTCAAGAGAGGTCACTGTTCTGAATGAAATCCCCTAGTGTGTCTGTGGTAGTTTGGGCTATAGTGGTCTGGGGTTGGTTTCTTTGGACCAGACATGTTCCTCCCTTTTGGTGGTTACTGGACCAGCAACCAGTTCAGTGGCATACAAAGCATTTGTTATTCCTCATGTGTTCCACTCTTTCTGCTGGGGTAAGTTGAATGGAGTCTATATCCATGGCATTTGGGTCACAAGTGGGAGTGATTTGAGATGAGGAGGCAAATGGAATATAGTGTGTTTGTTCCTGAATCTTTTTAAGTTGCCAAAAGTTCTTGTCAAAAGTATGGGCTCACTTTATCCAATCTTTTCAAGTTTTGGATTGAGGATTGAGTGTGGCCATGGAATTGGCCAATTTCCAATCTACTCTTCTTCATAAGACATCAATAAGGATGTCATCATGTCCTATTTCTAGCCTGCTCTGGCTTCCCCTTTTTAATCATAGGAGGGTGGCCTTTTTTTCTGGATTGGGGAAATCACTTTGCTTGAGATTGTAAATTGCATTTCTGGCCCTTTCTTTTAATCCAGATGGAATGAATGCTACTCAAAATATGGCAAGGAAGTTGTCATACTTGGAATCTGGAGCCTTATCATACCAGCTCTTGGCAAACACTGCCTCTTTTCCCTTGGTGAGCTTGTTTAGGCAGGTAAGGATCATTACTGGCTTGCTTTTTGATAGATATGCTCATTGAATGTGAAGTATGCATTCATTGACATTATCCATCTTTCTGTGTCCTCAGGTTGTCTGCTAAAGTTTGCAGGTAAGGTGGTGTGAAGTTCCCCTTTCTTATTGTCCTTATTTCTTGGTGCTACATCAGCCATTTCTTTGTCACTATCTGTCAGCTGTGAGATAGGAGGCTGTATACAGATCTGGGAGGAAGGTAAGGGCAATAGAGCTGGTTGTTCTCTAGTGGTGATTATGGGTGCAGCAGGTTGCACCAGTGCTAACAGTGAGGAGAAAGGTCTTCTTCTTCTTACTGGATTTGTGATAGGGGAGGGTCTTCCTGCAATCCTTCTTGATATTGGCAAGGCACTCTGATAGGGGTTCTCATAGGGCAAGGGCTGATTTGCCTAGGACAGAGTTCCTTCATTTTCAGTGTAGAACACTTCTTTGTGTTCATCATCAAGTTCCCTGGGTACATGGTACAATGTGGTGTCTGTGATTCAGACCCTACTGCTTAACAGCAGGGGTCAAGAGACAAGCTAGTTCTTTTGTTACATGTACACATAGTCCTAGCTGTCAAGCACACTTCAATAGTAGTGTGAGACTAATAGAGATCCAGTCTCACTATCCTTCCCACAGGTTGGACTCATGGATGACTAGCAACTACACATAGATTGTATAGAACTAGCTGGGGGACAGGTATTGTACAAGGACTTGTATAAATATCTGAGCAGAGCTGTACCAACTGTATGTGATAGTACCATCTATAGTAGTTGGAGTTACTTGATATGGTAGTGGGGAAAACATGGTGCAGTGAGAGATGCATTGTGGGAGTGGTAACATCCAGATAGGGAAGTATAACTCATATAGTACAAAAGGGGAAACACAGCTTACAGGATAGACAACAGATCTAGGTACAACAGCAGCATGTCTGTAGTGAGGGGCATTACCACATTGGAGGGCAGGAGGAATGGGGTCAAGTTGTTGATGTAGGGAGAGTTATGAGTAAATGAGCTCATTGGATGAGTGAGCCCATAGGAAACCATAACAACCCTCTTTGAATTGTTTGAGGTGGCTGAACTATTTCCACTAATATACTGACTCCTGGAACACCTTTACCTCCCAGCTCCCCATATTCAGCTTGCCCTACTTTCTGATAATGAACAACAGGAGTACTACTGGCAGGATGGAATTTCAGATGAGGTGGACAGTGCCAGACACCCTGACCACAGCACCCCAATTCCTATCATACCACACTCAGTGTCACTGGAACCTGTACCCATTCCGCCACCAGCAATCAACTTCACTATGCTCATCCCTGCCACCCTGCTGCCTGACCCCATTCCCAATGTACAG
Source organism: Boletellus deceptivus (assembly GCA_038090195.1). NCBI lineage: Eukaryota > Fungi > Basidiomycota > Agaricomycetes > Boletales > Boletaceae > Boletellus > Boletellus deceptivus. Next base: position 11,260 of record JBBPMG010000721.1, on the reverse strand, counting down.
GTACCTATCCAAACATGCCGAAGCAGATCCATCCATGTCAGAACTTTCTGAATTCGACTGGGACAGACAACTGACTTGGAGAGCAGAGATTGGTCCAACAAGGAGGAATCACTGATGGTTATGGTGACAAGGCAAAGACAAGCTACCTGCCACCATTGCAGCTCCCTTAACCACTACCAGGTCAACTGTCTCTATTACTCCTGTCCATTTTGCCACACCCCCACTCCAGGACATCCTCAATACACCTGTATGTTTTGACTCTGTACTGTCTGCAGGGGATCAGGGCATGTGGCAACAGCATGCACCCAGTGAACTGCATACAATGGGACTCTAGGAGATAACCAGGGAGAGCCTGATGGATTATCTTCCACTCTGACCATCTCCACTGAGACATTCTGAGTCAGTGCCTCAGAGCTATGCAGGGGGTAATGTTATGGTTTCCTATGGGGTTACTCACTCATCTACCATGTTTGAGATACTGGCCATGTATATTGACAACTCTGCCCTGTTCCTTACTATTACGGTACAATACAGGCTCATCCAGCTGGCAACCACCTTTGCAAACCCCTCTATCTCAGCTGTATTCCCCTCCAGTTATGTAGATGACTCCCTACCTCTTTGGAACCCCCTAGATGTGGAAATCCCTCTCAATGAGGAAACCTTACTGCTATACCTTGATCTGTTAGCTATCCTGTGAGCTCACCTTCCTTATTTGTACTTCTATGATTACACTTCCTTATCTGGATGTTACTACTCCTACAGTGCATCTCTTACTGCATTATGTGTTCCCCATTCCCATATCAAGTAACTCCAACTACTATAGATGGTACTGCCATATTGAGTTGGTACAGCAATGCTCGAGTATTTATATGAGTCTGTGTACTGTACTTTTTTCTTTAGCTAGTTCTACACAATCTACATGTAGTTGCTAGCCATCCACTAGTCCCTTTGCAAAGGGATAAGTGAGACCCGGATTTCTATTAGCCTCACACTGCTATTGAAAGTGTGCTTGACAGCTAGGACTACGTGTACGTGTAACAAAAGAACTAGCTAGTCCCTAGACCCCTGCTCATAAGCAGTAGGGTCTTACCCACTGACACCATGTCATACCACGCACCCAGAGAATCTGACAAGGAACACAAAGAAGTGTTCTACACCAAAGATGAAGGAACTCCATTGCAGCAAAACCAGCCATTACCATATGAGAACCCATACCAAAGTGCCTCACCAATCTTGTGATGAATAGCAGGAAGACCTTCCCCTGCCACAAATCCAGTAAGAAGGAGACATCCTTCCTCCTTGTTATTAGCTCCCATCCAACCAGCAGGACCCATTGTGACCACAGTAGAACCAACTGCTCTGTCCCTATTACCATCCCCCCTTATACGAGTGGAACCCACAGTATCCAAAAAGACAGATAGTGATGAAGAAATGGCTGATGTATTGCAATCAAACAAGGATGACAAGAAGGGAGAACTCCACACAGCTCTCCCCAGAGATTTCAGCAGCCAATCTGAGGATGCTGAACGATGGATTATGTCAATGAATGCCTACTTTGTGATCAATGACCATATTTACAAGAAGGACGAACCAGCCATGATCCTGACTTGTCTAAACAAGCTCACAAAAGGAAGAGGCACTGCTTTTGCAGAAAGTTGGTACAACTGAGCTCCTGACTCCACCTACAATCAGTTCCTTGAAGTCTTCTGAGCTGCTTTCATTCCATCCAGACTGAAAAAGTGTGCTCAAAACATCATCTATGATTTGAAACAAAGCAAATTCTCAGATAATGAAGAGAAGAATGTTTCTCTACGACTCAAACGAGGGAATTTTGATTCCTACGCCTCTGTATTCGAGCTGCAGGCTTACAGGAGTGGATTGGATAAGGGACATGATGATATTCCCATTGATGTTCTAAGAAGAGGGGTAGATGGGAAACTGGCCAACACCATGACCACACTTAATCCCCAGCCAGAAACTTGGAAAGATTGGATCAAGAGAGCCCACACCTTCAATGAAAATTTCCAGAGGCTCAAAAGAATCTGAGAGCGAACCCATTATCTCCCATTTTCTCCCTCACCCTGGAACACTCCAACCCACAACCCAAACACCATGGACATAGACTCCATCTGACTTTCCCCCATGGAGAGAGTGGAACATATGAAAAACAACAAATGCTTTGTATGTCACCATGTAGGGTGTCACTCCTCCAACCATAAGAAGGGGAGTCCCTGACCTACAGGGACTTATAGAAATCAACGGCCCTGGCTACTGTGGCAGCCGTACATACTGATGCCCTAGCAGAATTCATTCAGAACAGCAACCTCCCCAGAAATGAGCTCCTTTGCATTCTCAAAGTCTGCACTACTTCCAAAGAAGAACAGGAAGTTTGTGCTATCAATTTGGAATAGGATTTTTAATGAGGAGGGTAGGAACAATGGCTACTCCTCCACTAGACCTTGCACCCATTTTTGTACTAGGAACAAACTCTAGAGCAATCAAACTTCCAGTTCAATTGTACAAATCCAAGTCGCAAAAACCCATTGATGTTATGGCTCTGATTGACAGCGGGGCCACCTGATGTTTTATCCACAAGTATATAGTCTGGGCGAATGGATGGAAAATGGATAGACTTCCCCAATCATATGTCGCAAATAATGTAGATGGCTCCAATAACCAAGGAGGTCTCATCCAACATTCAGTCACTCTAACCTTATGGATTGCCGAACAAGAGGAATCCCAAACCTTCTTGATCCTAGATTGTGGAAAGGAACAAGCAATCCTCAGAATCACTTGGCTCCAAGAAATCAATTCATGCATCAATTGGGAATAAGGGAAGATATCTATTCCCTCAAACAACAAAACCCAAAGAGACCCAATCAAACAATAGTACCTTATAAGATACCTAGAACTCGACCACCTCTCCATCACTAGAACTACCCTATCCACTGAACTGGCACAAAGGACAGAAAAAACCACTGTCGAATTGCCAAAGGAATTCCAACACTATTCTGATGTATTTGGCAAACCAACAAAAGGAGAGTTACCACCAAAACACCCCTATGATCACACTATAGACATCATGCACGACTTTCTACCCAAAGTGGCAAAAGCCTACCCACTAAACCCAAAGGAGCTGGTAGCCTGTAAAGAATTTGTGGATGAACACCTAGCATCAGGAAAAATAAAACCCTCCAAATCCCTGCAAGCATCCCCTTTTTTCTTTGTATCCAAGAAAGATGGAGGACTGCACCCTTGCCAGGACTACTGCTACCTCAACCAACACACTGCAAAGAATGCCTATCCACTTCCTTTGATCTCTGAGTTAATCGATCAGCTGAAAAACTCAACTATCTTCACCAAATTCGATGTACAATGGGGATATAACAATGTTAGAATCAAGGAAGGGGATGAATGGAAAGCAGCCTTCATCACTCCATTCAGTCTCTTTGAACCTACAGTAATGTTCTTCAGTCTATGCAACTCTCCTCCTACGTTTCAAGCTTTAATGGATGATATCTTCTGGGACATGGTTGCAGAAGGATGGCTATTGATTTACATGGATGACCTCATTATCCACACTGAAGGGAGCTTGTCGCTACACCATCAACAAACCCAATGGGTACTACAGAGAATGAGGGAGCACAAATTGTTCCTCAAACTCTCTAAGTGCTTCTTCAACATTGACAACGTTGAATATTTAGGGATGATCATTCATCCTGGACATGTTATCCTCAACCCAGTCAAACTAAAAGCCATCAGTGAGTGGAAACCTCTGCAATCTGTCAAAGCCATTCATTTCTTTCTCAGGTTTTGCAATTTTTATTGGAAATTCATTCCCAATTTCTTGGAAATTAGCAGACCTTTGCACAACCTTACAAAGAAAGGAGCAGTTTGGGTCTGGACTGACCTCTGTCAGCAGGCCTTTCTCACTTTGCAATGAGTATTCTGCACCCACCCAGTTCTCCAACTCCCCAGGGTAGAGGATCCATTCTTCATGATGACTGATGCTTTCCTAGTCACCTGTGGGGTGGTCCTGATGCAGAAGGATGTCAATGGAGACCTTCATCCCATGGCATACTTCTCTAAGACTTTCTCTCTGGAGGAACAGAACTATGACATCTATGACTGGGAATTACTTGCTGTCATATGAGCTCTGGAGGAATGGCAACATTATCTTACTAGGATACAACACCAGGTGACCATCCTCACTGACCATAAGAACCTCACCTACTTTTGCCAACCCCAAAAGTTGTCTTGACGACAGGCTCACTGGATGTTATTCTTGCAGGATTTCAATCTTACCTTCAGACACATTCCGGGATCAGGAATGGCACCTGCTGACACACTTTCCCACTCCTCCACTGAAGTTACTGACTTGGACAATGCAAATGTCACCCTGCTTCTGGAAGAACAGTTCATCTACACCATAGATCTTGCTCTTTGGGAGAAAATCACCCAATCCACCTCCTCTGTCCCTTTTGTTGCTGATGCACTTGTGGCCTTGGTGAATGACAAGTCCATCCTCCCTCGTATCTTGCATGTGGATTGGCATTTTGACAATGGATCACTCTACTTCAAGGGACGTCTCTATATCCCTGAACCCACATGACATGCACTGGTCCACTCCATCCACACTTCTGGTGCTGGCAGACATGCTGGCTTTTTCCGCTTGTTACACCTGTTACAACATGACTATTGGTGGCCAGGACTTTCTGGTTTCATGCGAAAATACATTGCTGGTTGTGCCACCTGTCAGGCTTTGAAAGTTCTCATGCACCCCATGCTTCCACCAGCTAATCCTATTGCCAGCACTGCCACTCATCCCTTTCAGGTTGTGTCTGTCGATCTTATCAATAATCTTCCCCTGTCTGCCAGTTTTGATTCTGTCATGGTCATGGTTGACCACGGCCTTACAAAGGGGGTAATTTTCACTCCTTGTACCAAAAACATCAATGCAAAAGGCATCACCTCTCTCTTTTTCAAAAAAGTATTCCTGTGCTTTGGCCTTCATGACAAATGTATTTCCAATAGAGGCTCCCAATTTGCATCTGCCTTTGCCAGGGAACTTGTCTGACTCTTAGAATACAATGTTGCCCTCTCCACCACCTACCATCCACAAACTGACAGGGAAACAGAACGAGTAAATCAAGAATTGGAAACCTACCTATGCATCTTCTGTCAAGGCAATCCGTACATCTGGTTGGAACTCCTCCTGATGGCAGAGTTCTCCCATAATGCTGCCATCCATTCCATCACCAAACGAACTCCATTCTTCCTTATGATGGGTTATGAACCCCACATCTACTCCTCTCTCAGAAAAACACTCCTCCCTGCTTTGAAAGAACACCTAACACTACTAAAATGGGCTCAAGAGGAGGCACAACAGGCACATCATGTTGCCAGACAACAGATGATGAAATGGATCCAATCAAAATTCAAGCCCTGGAAGGTAGGCGATAAAGTATGGCTGGATAACCAGAATCTCCAAATGAGATACACCTCTTGCAAACTTGCACCCTGACAGGAAGGTCCATTTGAAATCGAACAGGTAATCTCCCCGGTGGTCTACCAATTACAGCTCCCTCCCACATGGAAGATACATCCCATATTCCATGCCTCTCTATTGTCCCCTTATCAAGAAACTGTGGAGCATGGCCCCAATTTCATCAACCTGCCATCCGACATTATTGCAGGGGAAGACCAGTACGAGGTCCAACAAATCCTAAGCCATTGAGGCACCACCAGCCAAAGGCAATACCTGGTCTCCTGGAAAGGGTACTCCACAGTAGAAAACACCTGGAAACCAGAGTGGAACTTAATTGGGGCATGCCAACTACTAAATGCATATAAGGCCACTTGCCCCAAGGACTTCCTCCCAACCAGTCAATGAAGACACCCCAACTGAAGGGAGGAAATCTATACAATACAAATAGTTATGTCTTCACTTCCCATTCTCCCCACCCCTGCCTTTGTTCTTCTCTGCCTCTATTTTGCTTTCATTTTCATTCCTCTTTTCCTTCTTGGCCTTTGTGTCTGGGACTCCCACTGGCACATCATCAGTCTATGGAACAATGTGCAATATGCTGTCACCATCTCTGCCCTGCTGCAACCAGCCCCACCTGCTGATCACGACCTCCCTGACCCTACCCAGCCATCTGAGTTACCCCAAGCCATGTGGACTTGGGGTTTCTCAGTGACATTTCCTGGGGAGGACACCACCAACAGGGGCTGGACCAGCAATGCCAATCCAGGGTGGTGAGTCTGAAGATGCAATCCACACCTACAATGAATTATTTTTTTCCTTTCCAAACCATTATTTTGAAGTTTCTTTTGCCTTGACCAGAGCAGGCACTCTTTATTTCATCCCATTTGCTTTTCATCCTTCTCAATTAGTCTTCCAGAATACTCTATACTCTCCTTCTTTTTCCCCAACTGCCAAACTCAGAATCTAGAATGGCAGAACCCCCTATTCCCCCTACTCTGGAGGACTGTCTGTTGCTCCACCTGGATCACCTCTCCGATTCCCACATGATGGGATTCATCTTTGATCTTTTGGATTTGCCAGATGCCATATTTGCCTTGGAACAAGTAATCTGACAAGAGAATGACATTTTCCTCCCTCTTTTACTTAGACTTTACTCTTTCTATATCCATTCCAGAAGACTCACAGTGGATCTATTAGCCTCCTCTCACACTATTGAGGAATTAGGACTTCCCCATTGCATAACCACTGCCAACAGCCTCCATCATCTAGGCAGAGCATGTACCACCCTCTTTGAACTGTTCGAAGCAGTGGGCTTGATACTGTTGATCTATCGCCTCCCAGAGAATGTCTACCTCCCTGTTCTCTGAATTCATCTGGCCCTCCTCTCTGACAATGAATACCAGGAATACTACTGGCAAGACAACACTCCCCATGAGGTGGACCAGACCAGACACTCCAGACACAGTTTCCTAGATTCTGTCCTACCACACGAGGTATCACCACAGCCCATACCCATTCTGCTGCCAGCAATCAACTTTGCCATTCTTGTCCCTTCCTCTCTGCCATCCAACCCTGTTTTCACAGCACTGATACCTCCCAGACCACACAGAAGCCAATCCACCTGTGCCAGAACTCTTGGGCTCCAACTGGGACATGCCTCCAGCAACGAGGAGGGAGACCAGACCAGCAAGGAGAATTCACCAACCATTACCCCAGCACGTAGGAGAGTGGCCTGTCATTGATGTAGATCGCTCAACCACTACAGAGTCAACTGTGTCTACTACTCTTGCCTGTTCTGCCACACCTCCACTCTAGGACATCCACAATATGCCTGCCTCCTTCGTCTGTGCACCACTTGCAGTGGATCAGGCCATGTGGCAGCATCTTGCAGCCAATCCTCTCCCTACAATGGAATATCCACCTCTTTGCAAAGTCCCCCAATAGAATTATCCACCCCAACATCCATCTTCATTGAGGATTTCTGAGTCAGTGTCTCAGAGCAACACCAGAGGTAATGTTACAGTACAATATGGGCTCACCTGTTATGTGTACACATAGTCCTAACTGTCAAGCACACTTCGATAGTAGCACGAGACTAATAGAGATCCAGGCCTCACTACCCCTTTGCAAAGGGACTTGTGGATGACTAGCAACTACATGTAGATTGCATAGAACTAGCTGGGGAAAAGTACTGTACATGGACTCGTATAAATACTCGAGCATTGCTGTACCAACTGGATGTGGTAGTACCGCCTATAGTAGTTGGAGTTACTCGATGTGGTAGTTGGGAACACGCGGCGTGATGAGAGATGTGCCGTGGGAGTGGTAACGTCTGGATATAGTAGTGTAAGAGTAGAAGTACAAATGGGGAAGGCGGGCTCACAGGATGGATAGCAGATCAAGGTACAATGGCAGGGTTTGCTCATTGAGAGGAATTACCGCATCTAGAGGGTTCTGGGGAGGAAGGGAATTGTCGATGTATGGCGTGGGAAGGATCTCTCCGATATGCGCGCTGATGAACGCTGATGCGGATTGGGCTAGCCCGTAGTTTACCATAACAATCGGGTCGATTGCGTCTACTACGCCTGCCCCTTCTGCCACACTTCCGCTCCAGGACACCCTCAATACGCATGTCCCCTACACCTTTGCACCACCTGTGGAACCCCAGGACATGTGGCCGCTGCCTGTACTCGGAGCACTCCCTATAATGGACGACCAATGGAATCCTCCTCATCCCAACAGGGAACATCGGCCGTTTCTTCCGTCTCCTCTCAGGATTTCTGAGATGGTGTCTCAGAGCTACACCGGGGGTAATGTTACGGTACACTACGGGCTCGCCCAATCCGCGACGGCATTCGCCAACTCCTCCGTCTGTGACATCGTTCTGATGCAATACCTGGACGACTCCCTCGCTTCCCAGAACCCTCTAGATGTGGTAATCCCTCTCAATGAAGAAACCCTGCCACTATGCCTCGATCTGTTATCCATCCTGTGAGCTCGCCTTCCCTATATGTACTCTTACTGTTACACTTCCACATTCGGACATTATCACTCCCACGGCACGTCTCTCATCACGCCGCATTTCCCCAACTACCATATTGGGCAACTCCAACTACCATAGACAGATACTACTGTATCCAGTTGGTACAGCAATGCCCGGGTATTTATATGAGTCCATGTACAGTACTTTTCCCCAGCTAGTTCTACGCAATCTACGTGTAGTAACTTAGCCATCCACAAGTCCCTTCGTGAAGGGATAGTGAGACCCGGATCTCTATTAGTCTCGCACTACTACAGAAAGTGTGCTCGACAGCTAGGAACTACGCGTACGCGTAACAACAAGAGCCCAAGAGGAAGTGCAGCAGGCCCATCATGTAGCCAGGCAACAAATGGCTGAAAGGGTCTGATCAAGATTTAAACCATGGAAAGTGAGAGATAAAGTCTGGTTAGATAACAGGAATCTCCAAATGTGATATGCCTCCCACAAACTGGCACTCCAATGGGAAGGGCCATTTGAAATTGAAAGGGTTATCTCTCCAGTGGTATACCAATTGTGGCTTCCTCCCACTTGAAAGGTCCACCCAGTGCTCCATGCCTTCTTACTTTCCCCATATCAAGAGACTGTGGAACACAGCCCCAATTTCATTAACCTGCCACCTGATGTCATCACAGGAGAAGACTAGTATGAGGTCCAACAAATCCTAAGTTATTGAGACACCGCAGGCCAAAGGCAGTACCTAGTCTCCTGGAAGGGGTATTCTGCTGTGGAAAACACCTGGGAACTGGAACAGAACTTCACAAGGGCATGCCAACTACTAAATGCATATAAGGCTGCTTGTTGCAAGGATTTCCCCCCAACCAGACGATGAAGACACCCTGCTTAGAAGAGGACCTACTGTAGCATTTATAGGTCGAAATGTGTTCCTTCCCCATTCTCCCTACCCCCACTTTCATCCTCCTTCTCCTTTATTTTGCTTTCATTTTTCTTCCTCTTTTCTTAGTTGGGCTCTGTGTCTGGGACTCCCACTGGTGCATCATTAGTCTCTGGAATGATGTGTGCTATGCTGTCACCATAGCTGCTCTGCCCCAAACATCACCACCATCTGACATCAACCTCCCCAATCCCATCCAGCCACATGAACTACCCTGGGCCATGTGGACCTGGGGTTTTTCTGTGACATTTCCCAGGGAGGACTCCACCAATGGGGGTTGGACCAGTAATGCCAATCCAGGGTAGTGAGTCCAAAGATGAGACCCTTTTCAATCCTGAAATATTTTCTTTTCAAGATTCATTTCCTTCTTCCCACTATGGTACCCTTTCATCTATCCCATTCCAACTTTGCCCTTCTCAGTTGACTTTCCACAATTTCCCACATAAACCTTCTTTCTCTCCTTCTACCCAACCACAAATATAGAAATGGCAGATCCAGTTGTTCCACCCACATTAGAAGATTGCCCCCTCCTATGTCTAGATTGTCTCACTGATTTCCATGTCATGGAGTTTATCTTTGACCTTTTAGATTCTCCTGATGCAGTATTCACTTTGGAACAATTGATCCAATTGGAAAACAACATCTTCCTCCCATTGTTACTTCAGCTCTATTCCTTTTATGTCCATGCCTACAAGCTTACAGTGGACCTACTAGCCTCATCCCATACCATCAAAGAGTTAGGACTCCCTCATTGAATAACTACCAGCAATAGTCTTACCCATTTAGGACAAGCTTGCACCACCCTCTTTGAATTATTTGAGGCTGCAGGATTAATTCCCCTCATATACCAGCTCCTGGAACAGATATACCTCCCCATTTTGCACATTAGGCTAGCACTTCTCTCAGATGATGAATACTGAGAATACTACTGGCGGGATGAACTGGCAGACAAGATGGACAGTGCCAGATACTCCAGTGACAGCACCCCTATTCCTGTCCTACCACACCCAGTATCACCAGAACCCTTACCCATTCTGCCACCAATCAACTTCACAACCCTCATCCCATCCACCCCACCACCCAACCCCATTTCCACAGCACAGGTACCTACCCGACCACACAGAAGCTGATCCACCCATGCCAGAACTCTTAGAATCAGAATGGGACAGACCACAAGCTCAAAGAGCAGAGACCAGATCGATGAGGAGACTTCACCAATGATTAGTGCAACCAGATGTTGTCAGGCTGCATGCCACCATTGCAGCTCCCTCAACCATTATTGAGTCAACTGTCTCTACTACTTGTGTCCATTCTGTCACACCACAGCTCCAGGACATCCCCAATATGCCTGTCTATTATGCCTCTGCACCACTTGTGGAAGGACCAGTCACATGGCAGCTGCCTGCACCCACTCAAATGCATACAATGGGGCCCCTACCAACTATCCAGAGAGCCTGGATGGATCATCTCCCTTATCATCCATCTCCACTGAGATACTCTGAACAGGTGTCTCAAAGCTATGATGGGGGTAATGTTACAGTTCCTTATGGACTTGCCCATGGTACCTGTTACAAATGCTCCCTCTAGGCATTTATTCTATTTCTTTTTCTCTATCTTATCTTATTGGTTTGATCACATGACCTAATCTTATCTTATCACAGATGATTATCTTATTTTTAGATCTCTATTCTATTGGATGATTGACTCATCCATTATGACTCACTTTCCCATATGACTCATGCACCCTATGCCCTATGACTCATTATGATGCACTCTTACTCATGCTTTTCCTATTGACTCAGCCTATTTGCCTAATAACCCTGGGCCCTATTGACCCTAT
>JBBPMG010000720.1:0-12656 GCA_038090195.1 Boletellus deceptivus | reverse complement strand
GTGAGTTTGAGCGTCTCGCCGTCCGGATACCTTCGTATATCCCACAGTGTCAGGGGATAAAGACTACTCAAATGATCACGCACCTCTTCGTGAGCCAGTCAGCTATTATCCTTAAAGTCTCAGTATCTGGACGGTGAATATCGTCGAATGAGGGTGTATCGACCAACACAAGCCGGCGGCCACGGTACAGAGTGGTGTACGGAGTCATGCCTTGGGTCAGAGACGCGAAGTGAGATGCTTCGGGCTTCCCTGTATTCCCAGCGAAGGTGCTGATGAACTGAGTGTCCTTGAATACAAACGTTTGACGCTGTTATAATGGGATTGACTCACATTGGTCTTTCCCGATCCGGTTGGACCCATGACACTGATTTGCGGAGTATATCAGTATGTCGGCGATAACGTTGACGAAAGTACACACGCAATGATAACGTCGTCCGGATGTGCCATAAACCGACCTCCCAGGGTCTTCATGGTGTACGTGGAAGCCTTGGAGCTATTTGGCAGCGTAGGCTGTCGGTTATAACTAGACTAGACCACATTATCATCATCATTCACCTTTCCAGATCATCCCTATCTTGGAGGTTTCCATTCCTCCTTGAGTTTGCCGTGATAGATGGATTGGGAAGAGCCAATAGTGGTGCCGTCTGTGGTATGGACACGCTGCCAGAAGGTGGACCGGGAAGAAGCAGTTGTTCTTTTTTTCGAGGCAATTGTTCTTGCTCTGGTATGGACAGGCAACCAGTATATGGACCACGAAGAAGGGATCGTCTTCTATTTGGAGGCGATCGTTCGTTTTCTTGACGAGTCAACTGTTCTTGCTTTGGCGTGAACGAACCAGCTGGAGATGGATCGGGACGCGGCAATTGTGGTCCGTTCTCCGGAACGAACGAATCTACTCCGCTTGACGATGCCTCAGAACCAAACGCGTCGCGAAGAGCCACGGATGGCGGACAATCCCTCAATAATTGTCGTACAGAATCAAGTATGTCATCTGTTCCTGGTCGTTCCTGAGATGGTGCCCAGCAACCTTGAATAAAGTTCCAGTGTGAGTCATCCATTGTCCGAGACTCTGGTCGAGCTGGCTTGTGACCCTGATACAAGAGTACGACAACGGTCATATCTTCACGAACTTCAGACCAAGGTTTTTTTCCAGATAACACCTAGAAGGAAATCAGAATGAGCTCGAAGCCCGTCTCAAGTGGGCTCCCCTCGAGAGCAACGCATCCAAAAGAATATATATCACTCTTCGTTGTCCTATTAAACTTCTCATTAGGATTAACTTGCTCTGGAGCAATCCAGCGCAAGGCTCCCGGTCGAACTGTAGACCTCTCGAGGTAAGTCAAAGCTTCCGGAATATTGCCCACCAAGGAAGCATATCCAAACTCAGTTAAACGCGCGGTATACTCGGCATCAAGGAGAACGTTATTCTATATCATATTCAGACGAGAAAGTCACTGATGGTACCAATCCCACGCACGGAGTTCAAGTCACCATGGACGATTGGGAAAGAATGTACTACATTGTTTTATCTCTTTCCGTGTTCGGGAACGATTACTGCGACTCACAATAGTGTAGTCCTTTCGCAACATCGAGCAACTTTCACGAACTCAGAGTGAGTGTATGACAGAGGATCAAGGATGGAATGAACGCACGATCTGAAGTCGGTGTGTCGTATTCAGCTTCCCGCCATCATGATGGGCCGATAAGAATTTGTGGAGGGACTCGTTGGGCATCCATAATGAAACCAGCGACATGGCACCACTCAATCCAAAGCCATATGCGACACCCAGGAACGGAACAATGTTCTCATGATTCAGCCTCCTCCAGATTCCGAGCTCTCGGCGGAGCATCTGAAAGGTCATTCAAACCCGATTCGTCGATTGAAAGGAATAGATTACCTTCAAGGATTTATCTTCCGTATCTCCATCGAGCGTAGATTTGAAGCGCAACGCCTTCACTGCAACCTGATGGCAGGTAAACAACAGAGAACACGAATCATGAGTTACATGCCAACCTCCTGTGATGTGAGGCCATTTATGTACCAACATTTGTAGACATCGCCAAAGCTTCCTACATTGCAATGTCGATCGCCCATTTTGTGGATGTGAGGTGTGAGATTTGGTGGTGGCGGTGGAGTACTGGCAAGGAAGTAGTGAGTCGTTGACTACAAGTTAAGAGGGGAAGAACTTTATAAAGATGAATACTGGATGCTGTCTCTCTTGCTGAGGGTGAGATACAGGTGCCTCGCCCATTGGTGTCGAAGTAGAAAATGTTCTGGTAGGCGTCACAGAAATCGGCGGAGTGTACGACACGGTAGCCCCTGCCATGGAGAATGTCGAGCGATGGTGTATGCAATTGAAGGGCAGAAGAGCAAACCTGTAGACTTTCAGAGTTCGCGGGCGAATAGCGCTGCAGCTTCGAGAGGGCCATGCGGCACCGTGGCGACTGCCACCATGGCAAGGGCCCTTCCCCGTGTTGATCCTGACGGTCACCTCATTGCACGAGCGCTCCCCAGATGAAAACCGGAAGGCAAGCATACACAGAATGGTAATGTACGAAATACCATGTCTTGTACATTCTGGACGGCACCCTATCGCCGCAACCGTGTACCCTCTCCCAGGTGTAGCAATCGGATGAGCTAGTAAACATGGAATAATGAATCGTAAGTTTCGTCGGAAACGTATATCGCCGTTGAGCCTTACAGGAGCCCCGTATCGGCCTTGATCAGGAGCGGCAGAAGCTGTATGCAACAAAGGTCGCGCTTTCCAAGTTGGAGTATCATGTTCCCATGTAATGCTGTCGCGACCTGTAGCCGGTGTCCCAGTGCTGTTCGCCGAAGGAAGAAGATATCATAGATGTCCTCGAGACAATGTGCCAGCGATCGCTGGGGCTACGTGGTTAATGATTTCCGAGATTCCAATGTGTCTGCTGCAGCACAGGCTCATTTTGGGGACGGGCAACGCCCCGCCAAATTTGAACTCCGCCCATGCATTACTCCTAGGGGCGAGATTTGTCCAACGTGTCTGGGATTATATGATAGGTATCAAATATGATTTCAATTGTAACCTTGGTAACATTTTTCTTTAAAATGTAAAAATTCAGTTTGTAGGCTTGAGAAGTGCTGATTAAATTGCAAATTATACATTTTCACAACCAACATTACAGTGTCGAAAAATGTACATCCCGATGTATAGATTAGCACCGGAGGGTCTCATTCAATGGGGAATGGGACATTGTTCATCGTACTCGGTTCGTGCTGACTAAGCTAACCGAGCGCGCCCCGTTGACGCGTCTGACGCGTCTTAATGCAATAGATGTAGGACATTTTCACCTAGGCGCCTCCATAGTGCAAAGATCCACCGCTGGAATTCGTCAAAGAAGCGGACAGCAAAACCGAAAGCTCACCTGCGCCATATAACTGCATCTCGAAAGCAAGACTCAGAGAATATCTCCCAGGCCGCTCGTAGTGTAGAAAAGCCTTCAAGCCCTGTCACGGAACTCCAAGAGCGCCTCAAGGAACGGGCAGATATGTACGAGCAGCGGTATCGAAGCGAGCGCAAGCGTGCCATGCGCAAGGACGAGAGTGTCCGGTCTTTGAGGGCACAACAAAGTGCTCACAGGAGAGCGCAAAAGCAACTCAATCGGTCTCAGTACGCTTCAGACACGCTGTGAAGTAGTTACAAAGAGAAATCATGCATTATCAATGCGCCCCACGCGTGCAAGAGCGTCCGGGAAACAAGCAGATGTAGCACTCCAAAAGATGGGGAATACAAGTAGCACGCCAGGCTCCAAACCTATCTTCCATGTGAAAGAGGGTGGCATCTTCACAAATGCTTCGCGTGCTGTGGTACGCGACCTTGTGGCAGGGCTGAACATTCCGATATCAAGTGTTAATTCTGCTATTGCGATCGTTGCCGATGCAATGAGTGTCCATGTGGAAGGATTCGTGAGCAACCGCTCGGTGCGTCGGATGATTATGGAGGGAGGATTAGCGCAGAAAGTCGACTGGTGGATGGGATTGGTAAAGCCCGTGGTACGCACTTTGTTGACTTCCGGTACAACAAGCTGAACACCAGGTGATAGGATTGGTGATCCTGGTCGCACGTGGAGATCATATTTGCCACTCGTCCCACCGAATTTTGCTTAGTCATTGTCACGCTTTGTTGAAGGGCGTTGCCCGTCCCCAAAATGACTCATTTGCGATCGTGTGGCGCTGGTAACACCACGTGCGGTTCGGAGGTCGTGGTTCGGAGGTCGGCCGTCTACGAAGTTCCTTGTGCTTATCGTTATCAACTATCTCTCGGTGCGTCCAAGGAGTACCACGTCAGCTTGTCTCCATTTCCAGCCTCCTCGAATCACACGTTCAACACACCGTGAGCGCCCGACATGCTATCCAGAGAACCATACCACGGCTCCTCCCGCAAGCTGGCGCTCGCCTTCGACGTCGGTACGACGTACAGCGGGGTCTCGTACTGCGTACTTGATCCTGGCGAGGTTCCAAAGGTCCATGGTGTCTCGAAGTTGGATATAATTTTTAGGGAAACCGACGACGCTGACGTGTGCCTCTATCAGATACCCTGCCCAAGAACACGTGGGAGGCGATAACGAGATTCCGTCCATACCGTACTATATTCGCCGGGGTGAGGTGAGGGCTGTTGGCGCAGAGGCGTTGCAGCAGCACATCACTGACCAAGCCGAAGAGGAAGATCGGGTCAAGGTCGAGTGGTGAGTTGCGACAGGCGATTAAATTCCGTTGTTGCTCTGATCACTGAGGCGTTATCAGGTGGAATTTTCACTTGCGAACAAAGTATCTAGCATCGTCGTATGTCAAAGACGATGACATCCCGCCTCTTCCCCGGGGCAAAGTGCTGTCCAGGTGCTGGCTGATTTCATGCGATATCTATTCACGTGCACTCGCGACTACATCATCGAATCACATACTAGTGGTGCCTCTCTGTGGGGCTCCGTGAATAAGAGGTCGAGTTTGTTCTCACCCATTCGAACGGATGGGAGGGGCTACAACAACAGCAAATTCGCCACGCTGCCCAGATCGCCGGGTCAAATCCTAACAACGACAAGCAGTAAAGTCGGATTCACATACTGACGGAGGGGGAGGCAAACCTTCATTTCTGTGTCACAAATGTGCTGGCGTCGGACTCGCTTTCCAATCTCTATGTTGTCCAGTCTGACGACTCCGAGGATGTTGGGCAGGAATCAGAGCATCAGGGAATTATCGTAATCGATGCAGGAGGTGGCACCATCGATCTGAGTGCCTACTCTCCAAAGATATCGCCTCCCCAAGAATTCAAGGAGATTGCGCCCGCAGAATGTAATGTCCTCCAAGGTACCTCTAGTCCCTGACATTTACTGATATACGTTGCCTCGTAGGTCGCCTTCAAGGCTCTGTTTTCGTTACTCAGAAAGCGCACACGTATCTCAAGGCGGCGCGTATTCTTCATTTCTCAGAGAAACTCTTACTTTACCATGTCCCATCACAGCCAAGCTTGCCAATTCTCGATACGGATCGCTTGACATCACTCAGCAGATGAAAGATGTATTCGACAGTACCACGAAACTGGGGTTCCGCGGTCCCAATGATCCCCAATACATCAAGTTTGGGACTGTCCGTGACAAAGAATCCGCATATGATATTCGCTCTGGCCAGCTCAATTTGGCCGGGTAAGATTCTTCTGTCACTGAATCTCTACAACTAAAGCGTGTTTAGAGAAAATGTTGCGAAATTCTTCGAGCCGTCCGTGGAGTCAATTGTAGATGCCTTTAAGAAGAAACGACAAGCTGCGACGACGCTGCAGACGCAAGTCAAGGTGAGATTGGCTTTGGCACGGCGCTACATGCACGGGTTGACGGTAGTACGTATACTAGCACGCCTTTCTAGTCGGCGGCTATGCGGCCAGTGATTTCTTGTATCGACGTCTTCGGCAGCATCCGGCACTACCGGACGTGCACTTGTGCAGACCATCGAGCCATGTGTATGTGCCGTGTGTTAATACGAATTTGGTTGTGCTCATCACCCTTGTAGTAACAAGGCAGTCGCAGATGGCGCCGTACTGTATTACACCAATCCCATCGTCACTTGGCGAAGTTGAAAGTTCACGTATGGTATAAAATGTGATACGGTGTACGTTCCTCGGCACGCCAAGCACCAAAAGAGACAGCACACCCAATTCATCACACCATCGGACACGATAGTATTACCAAATGCGTTCGGATCAATACTGAAGACGATTGACAATATATGTCGGCTTTTCAATAGGGAACTCAAGTTTCGGAGGAGCAAGAGTTTCGCCAGCCGTTTGTCGCGGAGACAGATTCGCGGTCTAAACTGACCCAAATAGAGGTGCCCATTCTCGCATACAGAGGTGACCTCTCCAAGCCCCATTGGATAGACGAGGAATCCAGTAAGTCTCATGAGGAGGTGGTTAGTGTGCCGCTGACGAGTGGCTACAAATGCCAGCACATTTACCAGAATATGTCGCGTGACTGCTAACACCTCCGAACTCTGGAACTTCCTGATGGAAATGTTTATCTTAGGATGATCATGGCATCATTCTGCTCTTTGGCCTCACGGAGTTGATGGCATAGATAAGCTAGAGTCACAAGGTTCGTCTTTGATGACTTTATTCAAGCTGTACTACTCGCAGACGCCATTCATGGTGTGAAGAGATGAGAATTTCGACACCCAGCTCACCTCATAAAGCCATTGCGCTGACCCAATGGTATGATGTGCAGAGGCCCAGCCTCGATCGTCTACACCGAGTAGTCCTTAGATCCCGGGTTGCTCACCAGATTCTCGGGTTCATGTCTGACAGTGCTAGATCAACGTGCTTTAGAGCGGATGGGATGCCTACTGTACCTGCGAAACAGTTGCTGAACAAGTTATAACAATAAAGCTATGCTCCACGCCCGAAATGAAATGTGCTATCATTGGCCGTGTCGAAGCTAGCAGTCGCAAGCACCAGTTCTCATGACATCGCAGGACACTGAGCTTAGACTACCACACTTCAGACCAACCTCACCCTCATAGAGGTAGAACAACTGTCTGAGCCCAACCTTGAAAATCTGGCTTGCATGTGACCCACTTTGCATGGCACGAGTTCCTTGGGATGCGATACTTCTTTCCACAATACATGTCCCTACACGTACACTGCACAATCCGAAACTCATCAACAACATGGCACTAGGCCAAAAGGGTCCGTGACATACTCTGCAGCTCCAGACATCTAAGCAACCCCGTAACAAATGCATGGAGCGCCAAGTACTCACGACAGGGAAGAGGGACCATGGGAGTGGTGGAGAAAGTTGAATATTTTGAAATGTATGGATTACATCTGAGCGAGTCCTTGGATGTACAAAGACGATGTGTGTTGTAAGTCCTATCAACCATGAAGACACACAAGAAAAGAATGTGAGATGGTAACGCACATCTATAAGTTCTAGCCACAGCCTATGTCCGTCAAAAAGCTGGTAGGATACGATGTTCAACGATAGAATTTTCTCAGGACAGTTAATAAGCTGACTCTTGAATAATGCTCTCCTTGCTGAACATGGATAGAATAGACAAGACTGCTACTTAGTGGCACTGTGGGTATCGTTAATCGACTACAGGAAGACGATCACACATACAGATTCCTTTTTGACATGTTCCTGGTTGATGGGTTCCGGGATGATGTGTGCTGTTAGCACAATGGCGTTGTCATCAGGCTGATGATAATCCTCTGAGCCAGAGACGAAGCAACAGTTACATGGCTTGCTCAGAATGTCAGCAAAGAGTATCAGTAGTCTCTGAGAAGGTCTTACTAACATACGTGCGATGCGATGGTCACCAATACATTTTTTTCGTGTGAGGCAAGGCATTATCTTCGAACAATCCACGCGACGGGTGCCCGGGTGACACCGAGGTTGGCCCACCTTTGACTAGGGAAGGGTTGGCGAACTAAATAATAATGCGGTGGTCAAAGGAGAGCAACTTACACACTTACACACTTGGATAAAATTCTCGAAACAAAATCCACCTAACTCCATGAACATTGCATGGTTACGGTAATACCTCGCTGAAGTTACCCTTGCAAATTGCTGTGCGAGGTGTAACAGATGGCCGAGCACAGACCAAGGGTGGCGGACAGCTCTTGATGAGTCAAACGCAAACGTGAGACGCAATAGCTTCCGCTCCAAAGGCGAGACATTGATTGTACGCTGCATCTCAATGAGATCTCGGTGGAAAGGGTGTGGCGAAGCGAGCATATACTTGCGAGCGTTGTTGGCAGGACAAAGCAGTTCAGTTGCGAGTTCCAAATGGCTCACGACTACAGCGCTCCGTCGTGTGCGAGTGAACTTTGACTAGTCGTCGTCGAGACCGACGAACGTTCAAACAACATGCCTCGACTGGCAACCCCGGGTCAGTACTGCGACGGGTCGAGCCGAACGATTTCCAGAACCGTTTCGCGTGACCGGTTCCATCAGCAGTGCCAGGTGCTGCTGATGCAGTCGCCATGAGGGTTCTCCCAGGCTAGAGGGGTCGAGTTGTGTCATGACGATGCCAGTGAACGGGCATGCATGTTCTCCATTCACTCCTCACGGTAGGTATCCGCGATGGTGGCAACTCGGAACGTAAATAAACGGGATCATTGGTGGTCCCATTCAGGTCTTCCTCGTGTTCCATCGAACCTTTTGTGTTGTCTGCGCGTGCCAGCCAGTGTCTCGTGTCCGTCTGGCGACCAGTTGATTTGGTCTCTGAGCCTCCCCTTCAGCCCGCACAGCAAGTGTGGGCGCTCACGACATGCCTGCCAAGGAGCCGTATCGTGGCCTCTCTCGCAAGCTGGTGCTCGCTTTCGATGTTGGTACGACGTACAGTGGAGTCTCGTACTGCATACTTGATCCTGGCGAGGTTCCAAAAGTCCATGGTGTTTCGAGGTGGGCAGCACTTTGTGGAACAATCGACAATGTTCACTCGCGTGGCGCGCACAGGTACCCTGCCCAGGAGCACGTTGGAGGTGACAACAAGATACCATCCATATTGTACTATGACCATGAAGGTTCCGTGAGAGCTGTTGGTGCGGAGACGCTACAACAGCACATCGTCGAGCAGGCGGAGGAGAACGATTGGATCAAGGTGGAGTGGTGAGTTCGAATGAGCGACCGTCCTATGTTCCTGTTCCGCTTACCGAGGCATTGTAAGGTGGAAGTTGCACCTGCGAACAAAGCATCTCGCATCGTCGCACATCAAGGATGAGGATATTCCACCCCTTCCCGAGGGTAAAAGTGCCGTCCAGGTTCTCGCAGACTTCATGGGATATCTGTTCACATGCACGCGCAACTACATCACCGAAACCCATGCTAGCGGCGCCTCCATGTGGAGATCCGTAGAGGACAAGATCGAGTTTATTCTCACCCACCCGAACGGATGGGAAGGGCTGCAGCAACAGCAGATTCGTCGTGCTGCCGAGGTTGCCGGGCTGATTCCTAGCGGAGATGAGCATGTGGACCGACTTCATCTATTAACAGAGGGGGAAGCCAGCCTTCATTTCTGCGTCACGAATGTATTGGCATCAGACTCGCTCTCCACCCTCCCCATTGTTCAGTCCGAAGACCCTGAAGAAGATGTCGAGCAAGAATCAGATAATCAAGGGATCGTCATCATCGATGCCGGGGGTGGGACAATCGATTTGAGTGCTTACTCTGTGAAGCTGTCACCTCCGGGGGAATTCAAGGAGATAGCGCCTGCAGAATGTACATCTTTTGCGATGATCCCTGAGTCCCACTGATACATTCCTGGGTAGGCCGCCTTCAAGGGTCTGTCTTCGTCACACAAAGAGCGCAGACATATCTCAAGGGTACATGTTTTCTGTTTCTCTAAAGACCCACGTATCTTTATGTCCTATCGCAGCCAAGCTCGCAAACTCCCGGTATGGGTCACCTGACATCATCCAACAAATGAAAGAGGTTTTTGACAAGACTACAAAACTGCGGTTCCGGGATGCCAACGATCCACAATACATCAAATTCGGCACTGTGCGCGACAAAGAACCCCAGTACGATATTCGCTCTGGCCAGCTCAAACTGGCCGGGTAAGGAGCTTCGTAGTTGTTACTGCTGTTACTAACACGTGCAAATATAGAGAGGATGTTGCGAAGTTCTTCGAGCCATCTGTGGAGGCGATTGTGGAAGCCTTTGAAAAGCAGCAAGAAGCAGCAGCAGAGTTGCAAATCCGAGTCAAGGTAAGATTGCCTTCGTTTGTAACAATCTGTTCAAACTGACTTGACGATTCATTGTGACAGCATGCTTTTCTAGTCGGTGGTTATGCTGCTAGTGACTTTTTATATCGCCGTCTTCAGCAGCATCGGGCATTTTCAGATGTGCACTTGTGCAGACCTTCCAGTCACACGTATGTATCATTCCTCGACATGAAGTTGGTCATGCCCAATACATTTTTAGCAACAAGGCCGTCGCAGACGGTGCGGTACTATCTTACATTGATCCCCTGGTCACTTCGCGGACTTCAAGGTTCACTTATGGCATAGAATGTAGTACGACCTACA
The DNA here is from genome assembly GCA_038090195.1 of Boletellus deceptivus. NCBI lineage: Eukaryota > Fungi > Basidiomycota > Agaricomycetes > Boletales > Boletaceae > Boletellus > Boletellus deceptivus. The sequence goes on along the minus strand of JBBPMG010000720.1, from coordinate 2,100 downwards.
TCTCTTCTTTTGCCGATCACCGAGAGAGACAACACATGCAATTTGTTCAGCCATCGGGCACGATAGTGATACCGGGCGCATTCCAATCGATACTCACAAAGGTATATACTAATCATTTATATGCATTGACTCTTCATTAAGTTTCCGACAGGGAGTTCAAGTTTCGGAAGAGCAGGAATTTCGCCACCCATTCATTCTGGAGGCTGACTCGTGCTCTGAACTGACTGAAATCGAACAACCCATTCTCGCGTACAGGGGGGATCGCCTCAATCCTCGTTGGATGGATGAGGAACCTGGTAAGTCTGGTGATTAGCTAGCCAACGCGCGGCGCTAAAGACTAGCTCTGAATGCAAGCATGCTTCACTACGTTGTGTAACGTGGTCGCCGATACATCTTCGCTCGCAGACTCTCTACGTCCCCAACCAGCTCTTGGAGGGAGTGTCTATTTTGAATTGACATTTGACGTCATCCTACTCTTTGGTCTAACAGAGCTGAAAGCGCAGATAAGCTGGATTGACAAGGTGTGTCTCTGGTTTGGGGTTCGCAACGCTTGTGAGCTGCATCGCTTACTTGATGTTGCTCCAGGGCGTGGAGAAAAGGTACGGCTCATATGTCAGAGTCGAACGATGCAATTGTTGCTAACATGAAAACAGAAGTCCAGCCTCGATCGTATACAACGATTAGTCGTGATGTGTTACCAACATGGTCGCTTTCTTCTTTTCGTCTGCTTTGGTCATCGTATATCAAAGCCTACTCCTCGACGTCGTGCTTTTGCCTCGCTAATGGTCCCACGATGTCCCAAGAGGAATGTAGAGAGTACCATTAGCCGTAATCCGTTTTTACACGTTCCATCGACAAGAGATTTAGTTACAGATGTGCCTACTGGTATGTATCACGACACGACGAAATTAGCACAATTCCGGGCCTGAGTATTGAAATCGGAGTCGTCGGTCTCCCTCATGGCTCTCCAGACTACTTGAGCTTCTTCAAGACTGTTTGTGCATAGGGTTGCAGGCGTGCTCCATGATCCTGGGCTCAGACGGTCAATTTAGTGTTTAGCTTCCGGTCACCTTGCAGCTCGCAACCATAGTCTCTTTGCTCGCGCCCCCCTCACCATTCCCTCGTTCTCAGGAACGGACTCTCCGGAGTGAAAATGTTTCTCCTGTCTCCTTGTCCGTTGTTGTCTCCCACCCTAGATCTTAGCGACGCCGTGCGGTTTCCCACCCTCCCGCGCAGCTAGCTCGCCCCAGGGGGTAGTCAGTGCCTCAGGCCGGAAGCCCTGGGGGCCTCACCCACCATTCTCCAACCTCACAGCGCCTACTCCGTAGCTCACCGCAGCAATTGACATTCACGGACAGCTGCGACGGTAGTACGACTACGATAGAATGACAGGCACGTAAATAACACATCTGCAGATAGACACGGAATTCGTCGATCCAGTATGATCTCAAGCACGAAGCAATGATGGGCGCAAAGCCAAACGTGGGGTCCGAGTCAATTGTTGGCAACCCTAACGACCTGCTTTAAAACGCAGCACCCTGATTAGTAGTAGGACCTTGGGAGCGAACACCACTTACCCCGCGGGACTTTCGTCCAAATACGAGGGAAGGCCGCCTAGAAAGTGGTATCTCCAGCTCCCGTATTTCCTCCAATGTCCTCTGTAACGTTGCATTTGCTTTCTCGTATTCTTCTCGGAGACTCTTGACAACAGAGGAGCGCTTCTCCGTCTTTGCTGCGTCCGTGAGCTCCTTTAACGTCCTTTTCTGTTCTGCAAGGAGCTTCCGGAGGTGAGAATATAGAAACCTGCCCGCCTCCGTCTCGTTCAGACGTTTTCGCAGCTCGACAAGCTCTTCCTGCAGGAGAAGCCCATCTCTGTCACTCCCCGCAATTATAAGGTCGTCTACGATCCGCCATGCAGATGGGGGTGTGTTGTCGAACCGTTCAGCGCGGGCACCTTCGGTTATTAATGGCTGCCAATACCCCCCCATGAGCTCCCTTTCCCTCCTCTCTGCCGTTGATCGGTCCTCTGTTGTGTCCCACATCGTTGTGACCAGACGCGCGTGATGTAAAGGTAGGTTTCCGCAGAGGCGACCAAACATC
>JBBPMG010000719.1:0-14390 GCA_038090195.1 Boletellus deceptivus | reverse complement strand
GTCACCAACTCTTCTGTCCTCCCGACGCTTGTCGAGGGCTTTTTGCACCACCAANAAGCACTGATGGACGGTGGTTGGGGCGGGTATGGGATCATCACTAATGGGATGACTTTCGGGTACTATGCGCCGAACATGACCAACGAGACTGCAGTGTCGACGACAGCGCCTTGGATTGACTTTGTCAAGTCCCTGGAGCCTTATGGGCTTACGTATCTGACACAGAGGGGCTACTGGGACACCGTATACGACCTCACGTATGAGTTCATGTTCGGTCCCGAGACGTCAGGAGAGGGCGGCGATTACTCGATCGTGTCGAATCGCCTGCTTTCACGAGAGGCGATTGCGGCCAATGCGACCCAGATTTCCAAGGTGCTCTCTGTTTGCGATACGGAATTCAAGTGCGTCCTGGTCTATGGTTCTTTGTAGTCCTGCTAACGTCAGATGACTCCTCGCAGTGCCGTCGCTGGTGGCAGAGTGAGCCAGATTGATCCCGATGCGGTTGCAGTAAACCCTGCTTGGCGAAAGGCCGTCGTCGAGATGGTGTGCTATTCCTCCTGGAACGAGACGTCGACGCCGGAGGAGGTCCACGAGCAGATTCAACAACTTCGTGGCCACATGCAGGAGTTGCACGATCTGTCGCCCAACGACGGTGCCTATTTCAACGAGGTGCGTGTCGCTGGGTTTGGCAGGTTTGAAACGAGTGGTGCTGATGTGAGCGCGTTTGTCAACAGGCATCACCGTTCGAGATCGACTGGCAGCGCACGTTCTTTGGTAACCACTATGACAAGCTGAAGAGCATCAAAAACAAGTATGATCCCCACCGCATCTTTGCTGTCAAGGAGGGGGTTGGGTCGGATGACTGGAACGACGAGCTGACGTGCCGGTACTGATTTAGGAGGAATGGACATTGTCTGCTTTGCCTTTCATTTTTGAGGAACGCTCTTTTTTTTTGCTCGTAATTCCGTATTCGTCGCATACCGATCTATCTAGATGGCGAATCCAGGTTTAATTGGCGTCGAGATGTGTCGTGAAGATCATGCTCTGAGGATGGAGCTGGGTGAAGTGACGAACGTGTGATTTCAGTCACGTGTGTAAATAATGCGCTGTTCATTCTGCCGTGTGTGGCGCTTGAGCGTTCGAACGTCAAACGCCCGTCCAGACACTGTAGTGCCCGCCGTCCCGGTATGAAAACTCATGTTCCCGCCCATTGCGACGTGTGTCGCTTCCGTGTATATTCCCTATCGGTGGCGCTTGTGTTATCACTGATTCACTGCCTTCATCCCGTGGCTTCGCCACCCTGTCTGGCAAAGTCAGTATTGGAGCATTCAGGGATGCTGGACTTCTGGAGCAAGTCAAGCTCCATGTTGAGAGAGATGATCTCAAGTTGTACCATGAAGCTCATTTGGCCTGTACAGGGATCTGAGGCCAGAAAGACCTTGATGGTGACTATGGCATCACCTTGTAAGGCTGGGTTCTAGAAATGTATGTAAGAGCACATGCTGGCTGTTATAGGGTTGATATCCAGCATTGGTGTAAATGTATTGGAATATGTTACCATACTTTATTGCATCATTAACATGGATGGCATCTCACAGTAGAGCTGTTAACTTGAAAAAATGAATGTTTCAAAGGCTTACAGTAATATTGTGATGAAACACATTTCCTACTAGTACATACAGTATAACAAGTGATTAGCAGAAGATTTTCTTTACTATTGGATCACATATCTTGAATAGGATCATGTCAGTGCATTCCAATTGTAACAAAATCACAAGTGATATGAACACAATTGAAAACAATGTCCTCTTTGATCAAATCTAGACTTTGATGCCTGACAAGGTTCTTTTCCATTTGATCCAAGATTGATTGATACCTGATCATGACTGGTAGAGTATGTTTTAGTTCAGTTATCATACAGGCCTAGGACTTCACAATAGCAGATGACTGACAATGCACTTGATGGAATTATTGAGAAAATATTGATGAGTTTAAATTAAACCTGGCACACATACTGTTATGGTACAATATGGGCTTACCCAGTTGAAAGCCATGTTCACAAGCTCCTCTTCTTCATTGGTATTCCTATCCAACTACATAGACAATTCTCTCCCTCTTTGGAACCCCTTAGACATGGTAATCCCCCTCAATGAGGAAACCCTACTGTTGTACCTCGATCTGTTGACAATCCTGTGAGCCCACCTTCCTTATTTGTACTTCTACTGTTACACTTCTACATTCAGACGTTACTACTCTCATGGCATGTCTCTCATCATGCTGCGTTATCCCTATTCCCATATCAAGTAACTCCAACTGCTATAGATAGTACTACCGCATCCAGTAGATACAGCAATGCTCAAGTATTTATATGAGTCCATGTATAATACTTTTTCCCCAGCTAGTTCTATGCAATCTACATGTAGTTGCTAGCCATCCATGAGTCCTTTTTGTGAAAGGATAGTGAGATCTGGATCTCTATTAGTCTCGCACTACTATCAAAGTGTGCTTGACAGCTAGGACTACATGTACATGTAACACATACTACCTCATGTGAATGTCATGCTCTGCAAGTATGTAAAAGTTGGCTGATTAACATCTTATTGATTATGTTTCATTGATGGTACTAAGTTTGAAAGATTTTAACTACTTGTTCATAATCAACAGATGTCATAGATTGATTCATTGTAAAGAGAGAGCCTACTATAGACCATTACAATAGTCTTTGTGCTAGTTTTTTCACACATAACTCAAAGGGTACCATCATCCAAGCATTTTTCAATGTTTGACATTATAATGGTTGGAGTCAGATGTCAGAAAGGCCAGAAGGACAAGATGATGTATTATTTTCCATACACAATCATTCTTTGCAACTGAGTGGTGGCAGTGGTTTTGACCAACTACTGTGGATTTCAAGCATGGCTGTGTGCACTACTCGAAGACTGTAGATGCTCCTCAACAAAACCAATATACAATCGGCAGCAGGATCCCTTAGACAGAGGCAAAAGCAATGAGGGTACCCTGAATGATACATCCCTCCCTCTCTCCACTTCTTTCACCACTTCTTTACTCCTGCCGAGCATTCCTCATTTTGTTATTTCTGGCGCAAGCACAGTCCTCAGGTTGTCGGCCGAGGCAGGCACGCAGCCCACTCCCATCGCCGCCGGGTCCGCACACTCCAGAGACCAGCGCCTCAATGAAATGAACGCACAGTGGCCGAGTTATTGGGTCGGGATGTTGCTCGGGCGACCAGGGTGATTGATGAGGTGTGGTGACGGCGTGACGAAGTATGCCATATCATGGTGACGGAGATGGTGCGGCGACGCTGGTTATTAACGAGCGGCGCGTGCTCCATTTTCAAACCCACAGATCAGATCGATCAGCATTGACACAGATGCGTACAACGGCGAACGTACCTGGGATATCCAGACCGTCATCTATCAAGGGTCACAGGGATATCTCGACATACTTTGTGAATAAAAATCACGAATTTTAAAAAAATTTGAGTTGCTATGTCCAAATTTGTGGAGGCCCTCTCGCCCGCCGTGCGAAGCCGATGCTTCTCATATACTGAAAAGAAGCCACATTACAGCACACCACACATAATTACAGCCTAACTGGAAAACAAAGTTCGAACTCGGTTGTCACTGTCGCCTAAGCTGTTTAGCGGCCCAACGGCTCATCGGTCGATGGTGGGAAGACTCCGGGCATCACAACTCGAATGGACCACAATCGGGAGCGCGTACGTCCTTGGTTGATTTCGGCAGCTCAGGCCGTGGGCGGGCGTGGGCGGACGAGCCACCTATTTAAACCTCGTTAGGTCCGTCCTCCTGTTTTCCCTGATCGCTCCGCTCTGGACCAAGCCCTCTGCTCCGCATGACATTCGCCGCGCTCACATCCGCGACCGCGGTCCTCGCGGCGCTCGTGGGCTCCATCCACGCGTCGTCGAGCTTCGCCCGTTCGGACACATCCCTACCCTCCGGCTGTCTCTGCACGAGCGATCAGTCCTGCTGGCCGTCCAAGGACACCTTTGCCGCGCTCGAGTCCAAGCTCTCTCAGCCGCTCATATACCCTCGCCCGACCGCCTGGGCATGCTACCCCGCTGATGACCCGGTCGGGAACTGCACCGAGGTGACCGAGAACTGGCATAACAACACCTGGCGTACGACCAAGGCTGGCTCGCGCGTCTCCGCCATCTGGGAGTCGATCCTGCTGGCCAACAACACCTGGGACGCGTGTTTCCTCAACACGTCCATCACTGGCGCGTGTGACCAGGGTATTATCCCTGTGATCAGCGTCGACGCGCGTTCGGTTGAGGACATTCAGACCGCAGTGCGATTCGTGGTCGACCACAACCTCAAGATGGTCATCAAGAACACTGGGTATGTCGATGCCGTGCCCTTTTTTTTTGGTGACGTCATGGAATCTGATGGGAAATGTTATAGCCATGATTTCGTAGGGCGAACTTCTGCGCCAAACTCATTTCAACTGTGGACTCATCATTTCAAGAACCTCACTTACGATGATGCATTCATACCGCAGGGTGCACCCGAGGGTACTGAAGCGATTGAAGGTGGTACGTGGATATGTCTATATGAGCTTCTCGTAAGGTTGATGCAGCTTGGTCGTGATAGCTTTGACGATCACTTCTGGTGTACAATGGTTCGAAGCATATGCCGAGGCACACAGGCACGGCCGACAGATGGTGGGTGGTGTCTCCACCGGGGGCTCGGTCGGTGCGGGTGCTGGGTGGTTCATGGGTGCAGGGCATTCGTTCCTATCCCCCACCTATGGCCTTGGTGAGGAGTTTTCGTTCCGTGGGCACTGTAGATTGCCGACATTTTATTCATAGGCGTCGACAATGTCTTGCAAGTATCCATCGTTCTTTCTACCGGCGAACATTTGGTGACGAACAAGTATCAACATTCCGATCTCTTCTGGGCCCTGCGTGGCGGCGGTGGAGGAACGTTTGGGGTCGTGACTTCTGTCACTTACCACACGCACCCACAGACGCCCATCCAGTCGTTTATATTCCAGGCCAACGTCACCAACTCTTCTGTCCTCCCGACGCTTGTCGAGGGCTTTTTGCACCACCAACAAGCACTGATGGACAGTGGTTGGGGTGGCTACGGGATCATTGCCAATGGGATGACTTTCGGGTACTATGCGCCGAACATGACCAACGAGACTGCAGTGTCGACGACAGCGCCTTGGATTGACTTTGTCAAGTCCCTGGAGCCTTATGGGCTTACGTACCTGACACAGAGGGATTACTGGGATACTGTGTACGACCTCACGTATGAGTTCATGTTCGGTCCTGAGGCATCAGAAGAGGGAGGCGATTACGCGCTCATGTCGAGTCGCCTGCTTTCGCGAGAGGCTATTGCGGCCAATGCGACCCAGATTTCCAAGGTGCTCTCTGTTTGCGATGCAGAATTCAAGTGAGTCCGGGTCTATGGTTCTTTGTGGTCTTGCTAACGTCAGATGACCCTGCAGTGCCGTCGTTGGTGGCAAAGTGAGCCAGATTGATCCCGATGCGGTTGCGGTAAACCCCGCGTGGCGAAAGGCCAGCACCGAGATGCTGTGCCTTTCCCATTGGAACGAGACGTCGACGCCGGAGGAGGTCCGCGAGCTGATCCAACAACTTCGTGGCCACATGCAGGAGTTGCACGATCTGTCACCTAATGACGGTGGCTATTTCAACGAGGTGCGTGCAACCTAGTTGCAGATTGAAGCGCATGTGCTGATGGGTGCGTTTGTTAACAGGCGTCGCCGTTTGAGATCGACTGGCAGCGCACGTTGTTTGGTAACCACTATGACAAACTGAAGAACATCAAGAACAAGTATGATCCACACCGGATCTTCGCTGTCAAGGAAGGGGTTGGGTCGGATGACTGGAACGACGAGTTGACGTGCCGGTACTGATATGGGAACGGACATGGTCTGCTTTGCATCTTTTTTTTAATTGAAAAATGCACTTTTCCACCAGTAATTCCGTATTCGTCACCTACCGATCTATCTTGATGGCGAATCCACGTCGGGATGTGTCGTGAAGATCGTGGTGTGAGGATGGAGGTGGGGGGGAGAGGAGTGACGAACGTGTGCCAATTCATGTGCAAATGACGCGTGCTGTATATTCGGCCATGTGTGAAGCTCGAGCGTTCGAGGGTCTGTTTGCAGCAAGGCGCCTGTCCAGGCATTGTAGCGCCCCATTGGCAATGTGTGTTGCTTTCGTGTGAATACCTATCAGTGGGTGAGGGCACTTGCATCGCCGCCACCTTCATCGACATCCATGGCCCCGGTGGCGTCACCCCGACCGACGAAGTCTGTATTGGTGTATTCGGGCTTCCGGAGGAAGTCAAGCATCATGTTGAGGGAGATAACCTCAAGTTGTACCATCAAGGCCATTTGGCTTGGACAGGAAGATCTCGACGGCGACTATGACATCATCTTGTAAGGCTGGATCGCAGAAATGTGTGTAACAGTACCTGCCGGCTTTTGTAGGTTGATATCTGATGTATACCACCCATCATTGTATCGTCACCTCAGACACACGGAAGTCAGGGAGCACACAGCCAGCGCGGGATGGAGAGCGACAGAGTCCGTTGTCAGAGAACGCAGATCAGACCACGCTCGATTCAGATGTTCGAGTGTGCAAACACGTCAGAGCACGTACACGTGTGCAGGGAAAAGGGGAGAAAGACATCCACGGAACACGACGTGACGAGGTTGACCCCGTGGTGGGAGCAAGAACCGGCCTTGCCCAGGACTTCCATGGTGACATGCAAAATGCATTGTGCCGTCTTGTTCTTTCTGCTGTGAAGGATACCGTGGCTGGGTGGTGTTGCTCGCGCACTTGGCCCAGCTACCGTCACTGACGGTCGGCCTCTTTGGTGTACAAATACTCTGGTCAGCGGAAATGTCCTACCCCCAACTCGTTCCGACAACCGCTGATGGGTCGTTACAGCATCAGCATACATATTCTCACTATTATAGGCCTGTCCAAATCACTCATGGTCATCATCTTCCTGACGGTAGTCACAGAGGTGCGACGAAAGAGGGTGGCATTGCGTTGGCCAGTCCGACTCGACTTGTGAGCACCCCTCTCCAAGAAAAGATGCGCTCGCGTGCCTCTGAGGCTTAGCGAGCCCAGCAATTCACAGAGATGGGGAGCGATGACGGGTCTCGGGTGCACGTGCACGTGCGCAGGATGCTCCTTGGCCAGAAGAGGGCAAGAGTACGGTGTCTTCAACCGTGCAACAATCAAGATGTAAACAAATCTGCTTCATGGCACGAGAACGCGCCGGGCGCTTGCCTCGCCGCCCAACTCGATGGCAAGAGGCGGTCCCGGCCGACAAAATCGTGTCCTTTCGATCACCGTGGCTATTGCCACCCAACCTCTGTCATCTTCCAGCACATCCGACGCTTTCGTCGTTGTTCTCGTACTTTGAATCACGTCCGATCTCAGTTGGCCCCTTGTCGCTCCCTGCAGCTTCTGGGACTTCAAGTCGACTCACGTTAACTTCGAGACCCACTTGTGGGATGTTTAGTGTGCCTGTGGTGAGTGCCTGGTATACGTTTTGCTGCCCAGCTCGTCCAGGGTGCTGTGGACCTTTGGAGGTGAGTCTTCTCTGACTTCTCACTCTGACCCTTCGTCGACTTGTTCTGATGCATTCGACAGCTTCTTCGGTGGGTCTTGGTCATCCTCCGATACTGCCGCCATGTCCACTTGGCCTACTTGTACACGATCGTGGAAGCTTGCTAATACCCACCACTCCCCGTTGAGTTCGACGCTCGGGGACTCCTTCCGTCGATCTGTGGATGGACCAGGTATCCCGTCATTGTTTGGTCGTACAAAAATGCACTTGCTGTAGCCGCCTCGATTGACGCGACGTCCCCACAATAGCAGTGTGTGGGGGATCTCCCGGGTCCTTGCCATGAACTTCTGTGCGAGCGCACTCGTGCGCATCACTCTCCTTTCGCTCGATCTCAATACCGCCGCCCATCTCGACCTGTGCGCTTGCCTCTGCGCCGTATGGGGGTCCGTGTCATCCTCGTGAGTTCCCTTTGCGATTTCGCTCAGCCAGTTCAACGTTGCCAGTGCGACCGGTTCGAGGCATGTTCCCTCGCCTGACTCCTTCACATCCCCGGCTGGGTTGGGTGGTTCGGTGGGTGAGTCAGGATGGCGCTCATCGTCATCTGGCATGTCCGCTGGCTTTTCTGACGAGTTGGAGGCATCGGTCTCTGCCTATGCTCCCTTGCGACACTATGCATGCTTGCTCTCTCGACGCGTAGTGGCTCCTGGGGTCAATGGGCTTCATCGTTTACCCTCAGCTGCTCTGTTTCGACCTCTTGGACGTTATGGCCAGCTCGTTCCTCGAGTGACTCGTCTTGTGGGTCATGCAATTGCGCCCGCTAGCCTTGCAGGCTCGTCGTTCCGGGTGACCTGAGTCAATCATAGTTGTGCGATGGACTTTCTGTGGTCGTGCGCTCTTTGGGGCTTGCTTGTAGTCGTGCGCCTTGTGGTCGCACTCGCCACCCTTTTTGACAGGCACACTGGCAAAATGCTTGGGGTTTGCATGCATTTGCCTTGTTGTGCAGCATCACATGAGTCTTGGCTGTCAAGTAGGCACTATGAGCTATTGTTGTAGTAGGATATCTGTGGGTTTATTTTCAAAATTGGGCACTAGGAAGGTATCAGCAGGGTCTAGGAAAGGATTGAACAATTAACCATGAGGGGGTGGGGAGAAAAGGAAGGTGTGACAATTGTGCATTGGTCAATCCTGCCAGTGGGCTCAAATTCTCAGACTTGTCACATTGCCCCACTAGTATTAAGGAGGGAAGTCAAAATACTACTGGGGTCATGTCTCAGAGAATAGCACAAAGTACTCCAAGTAAGTAAAAGTTGGAGTGAACAAGGTGTTACGCTTGGCGTGGGTAGCGATGAGCGTAGACTCGGAAGGCTTCAACTGTGGGTCAGTGGGTCAAGGGTTCCACGTATCGACAACGTAGTTAGTCGAACGGGTTCAGGGTAATACTGCTAGGGAGAGGGCTTAGCTACTCCTCAAGGGTTCGGTGTACCGACGGTGCTAGGGAGCTGGTCAGGTTGGTGTGGCGAGGATGACCAAGCTAAGGCGAGGTTGAGCGAGGTTCGATGTGATGAAGCTAAGATTCGAGTAAGACTAGCTTAGAGTACATGGTACGGAAAGCGAGGTCTTATATACTTGTTGTTGAAAAACGGCTAGCACATGTCTAAGTTCATGTAATGAACCGGACATAGTGTAACTAACTAGTCGAGTATCAACTGTATCAAGTTCTGGATGTTCCGGAGGAACCGGAACTGCCGGAACAATTGTCCAGTACCAACTGCGTTTAGTTCCGAAGGTTCCGAAACAACCGGAACCACCGGAACAGTTGGAACATTCTACTACAATTATGCTAATACCACTAGGATAAGCAGGACTTATTCATAACCTATAGGACATACAAACCTCTAGGCACGAGTCATTATGACTCGACATGACTCATATGGACTCATGTCCAAGTCATAACAAGTCACAATGAGTCACAATGACTCATTCAACAATTATTGAAATTGTGAGTCAGAATGACTCATACCGAGTCATAATGACATCACATGCTTTAAACATGAGTCATTAGGAGTCAGAATGACTCCAGACGACTCACTTTTAGGTTTATACTCAGACTCCTGACTAGTATAAAAGCAGCATGTAATGTACACAGTGCTGTAACGAATCTATAACCACTCACCCCTGGTTTCATTTCGCTCTTACCTCACCTGAGGCTATTGCCCCACATTAAACTCTACTCTATTGCAACCACAGTGCCCATACTCGGGTACTGATACTCTACCAAGACTAAACTCTGCTAGTACAGTGAGTCTCACACTGTGCATCATCCCTTCGTTGCTGCGCCCCAAGTGAAAGTGGATAGTGGTGCTGTACCCGCATATCCATCCTCCCACTTTCATTAATTATTCCTCAAACTCACTAAATGTTTCTTTGACATCGAAGAAGTGGAGTACTTAGGAATGATCATCCGCCCTGGGCAGATCACTTTGGACCCGGTTAAGCTGAAAGCCATTCAGGAATGGACACCCCCACGATCTGTTAAGGCAGTGAGATCCTTCTTGGGGTTTTGTAACTTCTACCGTAAATTTATCCCCAACTTCTCCGAGATCTGTCGGCCTCTCCACGATCTAACCAAGAAGGGATTGTCCTGGGATTGGACGGATCCGTGTCAAAAGGCTTTTCTCGCCCTGCAGAAAGCCTTTTGCACTTGACCAGTTCTTCAACTCCCAAGGGTAGAACACCCCTTTTTCCTTATGACCGATGCATCTCTCGTGGCTTGTGGAGCCGTCCTCATGCAGAAGGATGCCAACGGGGATCTTCACCCCACGGCATATTTCTCCAAGACCTTCTCCCCGGAGGAGCGAAATTACGACATCTATGATCGAGAACTGCTCGCTGTCATTCAGGCACTGGAAGAGTGGCGGCATTACCTCACTGGAACGCAACATCACGTCACAGTTCTCACTGATCATAAGAATCTAACGTACTTCCATCAACCCCAGAAGCTCTCCAGGCGACAAGCGCGATGGATGTTATTCCTGCAGGACTTTGACCTCTTGTTCCAGCATACTCCGGCTTCCCATATGGCCCCTGCCGACGCCCTATCTCGGACCGCTGATGGAGCAACGGATTCCGACAACGCGAATGTAACCCTTCTCTCCGAAGAACAGTTCGTCCGCACCATTGACCTTGCTCTCCAGGAAAAGATCCTCCACTCCACCGCTTCAGACCCCCTGGTCGCTGATGCACTTGCCGCCCTTGCCAAGGATTGATCTATTATTCCACGTGTTCGTCCCGCCGATTGGTGCTTCGACAATAGCTCCCTATATTTTCAGGGTCGCCTGTACATCCCGGAACCCGCCCGGCGGGATCTGGTCCACTCCGTCCACACTTCCGGAGCCGGTGGACATGCTGGCTTTTTCCGGCTCTTACACCTGTTGCAGCGCGACTATTGGTAGCTGGGACTCTCCGGTTTCGTGCGAAAATATATCGCTGGTTGCGCCACCTGCCAGGCGTCCAAAGTTCTCACACACTCCGTGGTACCACCGGCGAACCCTATCGTCAGCACCGCCACTCGCCCGTTTCAGTCGATTTCCGTTGATCTCATTACCGATCTCCCCCTATCTGCCGGTTTTGATTCGGTCATGGTCGTGGTCGACCACGGCCTTACGAAGGGGGTAATTTTCACCCCTTGCACCAAAAACATCGACGCCAAGGGCATAGCCTCTCTCTTTTTCCAGAAAGTCTTCCCCCGATTCAGTCTACACGACAAATGCATCTCTGATCGGGGACCTCAATTTGCTTCCGCCTTTGCCAGAGAGCTCACCCGACTGCTCGAATATGACGTAGCCCTTTCCACCGCCTACCACCCACAAACAGACGGAGAAACTGAACGAGTAAATCAAGAACTTGAAACCTATCTCCGTATCTTCTGTCAGGGCAATCCTCATGTTTGGGCTGAACTCCTCCCCATGGCTGAATTTTCTCACAATGCTGCCACCCATTCCATAACCAAGCAAACCCTGTTTTCCCTCATGATGGGATACGAACCCTATGCCTACCCCTCTCTCGGAAAAACGTTCCTCCCTGCCTTGGAAGAACGACTCACACTACTAAAATGAGCTCAGGAGGAGGCGCAGCACGCCCATCATGTCGCCAGGCAACAAATGGCAGCACAAATCCGATCAAAATTCAAACCGTGGAAGGTGGGCGATAAGGTCTGGTTGGATAACAGGAATCTCCAAATGCGGTACGCCTCTCGCAAACTGGCTCCCCGACGGGAAGGGCCATTTGAAATAGAACGGGTAATCTCCCCCGTGGTCTACCAATTGCGACTCCCTCCCACCTGGAAGGTACACCCTGTGTTCCACGCCTCCTTACTCTCCCCATATTGAGAGACTGCGGAGCACAGCCCCAATTTCATCAATCCGCCACCCGATGTCATCGCAGGAGAAGACCAATATGAGGTCCAACAAATCCTAAGCCATCGAGGTACTGCCAGCCGAAGGCAGTACTTGGTCTCCTGGAAAGGGTATTCCGCAGCTGAGAACACTTGGGAACCGGAACGGAACCTAATTGGGGCACGACGACTACTAAATGCATATAAAGCAGCTCATCCTAAGGATTTTCCCCCAACCAGCCGACGAAAACACCCCAGCTGAAAGAGGAGTCCCCTACGATACAAATAGCTACCATGTTCTCTCTCCCCGCTCTCCCAACTCCCACCTTCGTCCTTCTCACCCTTTATTTTGCTTTCATTTTCTTCCCTCTCTTCCTTTTGGGCCTTTGCATCTGGGATTCCCACAGGCGCATCATCAGCCTCCGGAACAACGTGCGCTACGCCGTCACTGTCTCCACACCGCCACAACCAGCTCCCCCTGCCGATCATGACCTCCCAGACCCAACCCAGCCACAGGAATTACCCCGGGCCACGTGGACCTGGGGTTTTTTGGTGACGTTTCCAGGAGAGGACACCACCAACGGGGGCTGGACCGGCAACGCCAATCCAGGGTGGTGAGTCCGAAGACGCAGCCCGCGCCCACAACGAATTATTTTCTTCTCTCCCTTCTCGCTATTTTGAAACCCATTTCACCTCCACTAGAGCAGGCACCTTTTATTTCATCCCCTTCGCCCTTCGTCCTTCCCAGTTAGTTTTCCAGAACCGCTCTTACATACCTTCGTTCGTCCCTACTGCCAAACCTCGCATCTAGAATGGCAGACCCATCCATTCCCCCCTCTCTGGAAGATCGCCCTTTGCTACATTTAGATCGTCTTGCGGATTCCCACGTGATGGGGTTTATCTTCGACCTCTTAGACTCCCCTGAGGCCATGTTCGCCCTGGAACAGGTTATTCGACGAGAAAACGACGTCTTCCTTCCCCTACTTCTTCGTCTTTATTCTTTCTACATTCATTCCCGCCGGCTCACAGTGGACCTCCTAGCCTCCTCGCGTACGATTGAAGAACTGGGACTGCCCCATCGAATCTCCTCAGCAAACAGTCTTCATCACCTAGGATGAGCCAGGACTACCCTCTTTGAACTTTTCGAGGCGGCAGGACTCATACCGTTGATCTATCAACTTCCTGAGAATGTCTACCTCCCCATCCTTTGAATTCGTTTGGCACTCCTCTCCGACGACGAATACTGTGAATATTACTACAGGGATCGACCCACCAGTGAGGTGGACCAGGCCGGACACCCCAGAAACTGCTCCCCAGTTTCTAGCCTACCACACTCGGTATCACCGGAACCCCTACCCATTCAGATCCCCGCAGTTAACTTTGCCACTCTTGTCCCAACCACGCCGCCGCCCGACCCCGATGCCACAACACAGGTACCTTCCCGACCACGCAGAAGCAGATCCACCCGCGCCCGAGTTACCAGAATTCGATTGGGACACCCCTCCGATGACGAGGGACCTGAGAGGACCAGTGAGGACGACTCGCCGACGATCACCCCGGCACGCAGGAGGAGGGCCGCGTGTCACTGGTGTGGGTCGCTCAACCACTACTGAGTTGACTGCGTCTACTATTCCTGCCCCTTCTGTCACACCTCCGCTCCAGGACATCCTCAATACACGTGTCCCCTCCGCCTCTGTACCACCTGTGGAGCCCCTGGACATGTGGCCGCTGCCTGCACTCGGACCACCCCCTACAATGGGAATCCTGCGGAATCGTCTGCATCCAGCCACGGAACACCGCCCCCTTCATCCGTCTCCTCTCAGGATTTCTGAGACGGTGTCTCAGAGCTATGCCAGGGGTAATGTTACGGTAAATTACGGGTTGGCCCAATCCGTGTCCTCATTCATCAGCGCACACATCAGAGAGATTCTTCCCACACCATACGTCGACGATTCCCCTGTTCCTCAGAATGCCCTAGATGCGGTGATCCCTCTCAATGAGGAAACCTTGCTGTTGTACCTTGACTTGTTGTCCATCCTGTGAGCTCACCTTCCTTATTTGTACTTCTACTGTTACACTTCCACATCCGGATGTTACCACTCCCACGGCATGTCTCTCATCACGCCGCATTTCCCCAACTACCATATCGAGTAACTCCAACTACTATAGACGGTACTTGAAACAACTGCTTACCAGACCTAGCTGGTAACCTGTGTTGTTAGGTCAAGGAGTCAAGTACTAGATCTGAGCAGGCAAGCTCGAGGAGGACAAGACTGGATCCTCCAGCGAGTTGGGGGTGTCCCTTATATACTATTCTACTGTTTACATCAGTGTACACTACATCTGTAGATATCTGGTACCAATCGGGTAGAAGGTACATGAGGAGAACATGTGTCTGGGGCTAT
>JBBPMG010000718.1:0-14410 GCA_038090195.1 Boletellus deceptivus | reverse complement strand
GATCAGCTATCTCCTTTTGTACTATAAACAGTTAGTTCCTATATCCAGACATTTATCCCTCTCATGGTACATCTCTTATTGCATCACATTTCTCCACATCCCATATTGGGTAACTCCAACTACTATAGATGGTACTTACTGATTCTAGTTGGTACAGCTCTGCCCAAGTATTTATATGAGTCCATGTAACTGTATAACCCTAGCTAGTTCTATGCAATCTATGTGTAACAATTAGCCATCTATGAGTCTGACCTGCAGGAAGGATAGTGAGACAAAACTTCTACTAGTCTCGCACTACTATTGAAGTGTGCTCAACAGCTAGTACTGCACATATGCATAACAACACCACTCATCCAGACTTTGCCTTTGCTGTTGGCCAGCTGGCCTCCTTCACATTGGATCTGGGTGTTGCCCACTGGAATGTGATCATGCACTTGTTCAGGTATATCCAGGGCACTCTCAGCTATGCAATCAACTATTCACCAGATCTTAATGAAAGTGGGAGGATGGATATGTGGATACAGCACCACTATCCACTTTCACTTGGGGCACAGCAATGAAGGGATGATGCACAGTGTGAGACTCACTGTACTAGCAGAGTTTCTACTTGGTAGAGTATCAGTACCTGGGTTTGGGTACTGGGATTGCAATAGAGTAAGGTTTAATGTGGGGCAATAGCCTCAGGTGAGGTAAGAGTGAAATGAAACCAAGAGTGAATGGTTATAGATTCATTACAGCACTGTGTACATTACATGCTGCTTTTATACTAGTCAGGAGTCTGAGTATAAACCTAAAGATGAGTCATCTAGAGTCATTCTGACTCCTAGTGACTCATATTTGAAGCATGTGATCTCTCTATGACTTGGTTATGAGTCTATCTGAGTCACCCCAAGTCATAGTGACTCAAGTCCAGGAGGTGGCATGACTTATATATACATAAGTCACACATAAGTCACACTTATGCTAATGGCATTAGCATAATTGTAGTAGAATGTCCTAATGAAATTCAAAAAACACTGTTCCACTTTGAATTCCCCCATTGTTGCTCCATATGTCTAGTTCATAGATCAAATGGGTTCATGTGGTATAGTTTTTTGTGGAGGGACAAAGTGATGAACATGTATTTTTTACAACATGAACATGCATGAACAACATGAACAGGTACCTGAACAACCTGTGCGAAACACAAACACCTAATTACCAAATGCGGTAATAGCCCCTATCATGGAGACTGGCGTAGGTCCATATTTCACTACTGTTTATGTTTGTGTAAGTGTTCCCAATAAGGAAATTAGCCCCTATTAAGCGCACTGCTTGTTCATGCTCATTATTCTGGGACTTAGTGTTACTGATACTTGACTGGTTAGTTATGTCTATACAATATGTCTAGTCCAGTACATGGACTAGACATGTGCTAGACCCATACCAGTCTTTCTCAACAGATCCTGCATCTCATGAGCTGTTCTCAACATTCTCAGATGCAAACCATGGCAGATGCAAAGATTCCAGGTGTTCCACTGGTGCATTTGTGGTCAAGATTGGATCTGGTGTTGTCTCCTGGATGTCCAAGCACCAGCCTATTGTCACACTTTCCACAATTGAAGCAAAGTATGTTGTAGCATGCAAGACTGGCAAGGAGATTGTCTGGATGTGCAAGCTGCTGCAAGAATTGGGTTTTGCTCTCAATGGCCCATCCATACTAAATATGGACAACCAGTTGTCAGTCTAGGCTAGTTGAGGCACAAGATTCTCCTAGAATATAGTCTGTGCTTAAGTAAGCAAGATGGCACAGCCTCTTTCCTCTTGCCACCTCATAGTGTCAGTCTGTTGTACACCAAAGCTTCCACTTGCACACCCTCTGTCTTTCTTTTTCACTTGCTTGCTCTGCTTCATTTCTCTCTGCCTTGCAAACCCCACCTTCACTTCACTGACTTCCACTTTCCCATCAATATGGAAGACCCCAACCTCACAATCATGCCAGACTTTGCCAACCCCCAATATGAAGACAAGTGCCAACCCTTCTTAGATGTGGGGATAGACCTTCCACAGGCCCTAGTAGTTCTTTGCAACCAATGGATCTGCAACAACAACCATGCTAAAGTAGAGTGGCAATGACAATGTACTGAGGCAGCAGCCCTAGCCAAGGCAATGAGGTTGGTGACTGAATGTGACCAGTTGCAGCAGGATGAAGAAACCTTGCAGACATTCAGAGAGGAGAAGAAGAAGAAATACAGGACCAAGTTTGCCCCTATCCCTGATTAAATGGCTCCTGACACTGCTTCCATTCTCCCTTTACTTGTTGCTGTTCACAAGCTGAAATTGGACTCGTACTGTGAGCTTTGGTATTTTTCCAATGCAGGTCTAGATGCATCAGAAAAAACCTTCACCTATGCTGCTGATGACAACACCCTTTCCCTCCTTCTTGCTGGTGACAGATCCCATGCCTTCATACCTACTGCCTTCACCAAAGACAAATGCATACCTGTTCAAGACAAAAACCTTACCTTTGAGCAATTTGGGCAAGCCACTGTGCACATGATCTCTGCCATGAAACACAATGGGTGGCAACCGGACCACATCAATATGTATATTGCCTTCTGGTCTAATATTGAGAAACATGAGTGGCACAACTCTCAGGACAATTCTGAACAACATGCTCTGCTTCTCTACCAAGCCACCCAGTGGTAACATTGGCATGCCTCAATTGACAGTGATGAAGCTTTCAGCCTTGCTAGGATCAATGACTTCACTTTGAGCAAGATTCACAGGCACCTCACTGCCAAGCTTGATTTGGAACAGCACACACTCATGCAGATTGAACATGCTCAATGGCAAGCCAAACATGAAGTGTGGCACAATGTAAGCACCTAGTGTTTGCACTTCAACTCCCCTCATCTCACTCTTCCCTTTGCATGCATCATTGAAATCACACTCTCTGATTACTCATGAAACACACATCCACTGATCACCATACACACATAACTAAATGCTCATCCATGCATCCTTTGACATGCCACACATGCATCAACTTCATGTCCACTGACATGCCTTACCCTCACTCCTATACATAATGTCATGCTGTCACTATGTGCATGCAATTGGTTTCCTCCTTAGACCCAGCATTGCCAATCTGACTGGCCTTTCAAAGCTGCAGTATCAGCCTCCAATTTGCATCACTCCTACATGCTGAGTTATTCAGTGGTTCAAAAAGGCCTAGCTCTCCACCTCATGGCGATTCTCCATCTCAAAAGAGAATCAAGTCCTTTCATCTGAGTGGACACTATTCCCACCCAGATGATGCCATGCACACCTTATCAGCATGCCCTGTATGCCTTTGATGCCACAAACTGTTGGATGTATGATTGCACACTTTGTGCATTTTGGCTACATTTACCCTATTTAGATGGTCAGCCACACTGTGGCTCATATTTGTTTGTGTTATTCACCTCTGTGTTATTTTCGGAGTCTGGTGTCTTCGCTCCTTCAGTTTCTGACACCAGACTCCAGGTATGTGTAGCTAGCTGTCATACAACCTAGTTTCTGACACCAGACTCCAGCTGAGCAGATCCAGCTGTTCTAACAGGTTATGAGCCCCGTGCTCTAGTCACTTTTACAATATCCAGTCGCTCCACAAAAATTTTCACCCCACCTCTTCGCTTTCTGTCTGCACACCTCACTTGCTTGCCACCTCAACAAAAATGTCATCTGAGCAGCAGCACCACTCGACACACATCCAGCCACTCAATGGCTCCAACTACATCACATGGAGTGAAGAGATGAAGGCCCTGCTATGCTTGAAGGGACTCTGGAGACTTGTAGATGTGAAAGAGGTTCACCCATCCACTCCTGGGGCTGACCAGACTGCTTGGGATGTCAAGCAAGACAGAGCAGCAGGCGAGCTTATGCTCAATATCGCGCCAGACCAACGAGTCCACATTTGGGCCCATCAAGATGACCCCACAGCCGCCTGGGCAGCATTGAAGGCCGTCTTTGTCCAACAGAAAGCCAGTAGCCGTTTTGTTGCATACGATGCATTTTTTGGCATCCAGAAATGCCCTGAGGAGTCCCTACCAGCCCTAGCAGCTCGAGTAGAGGAGGCCATGCTGCGAATCCAGGACCTCCGCAGCTCTGACTTCACTCTGAAGAATTTGGATGCTAAGCTCACTTGCATGGCAATGATTCGGACTCTTGGTCCCAAGTACTCGCATTTTGTATCCTTTCTTGCACTCCTCACAGATCTTGACAAGGACAAGGTGAAAGCTGCATTCCAAACTGAGGAAATCAACTGCCACCCTTGCTCTGAGATTATGCCCACCACGTCCGCACTGTCCGCTTCTGCAGGGTGTGCATGCCCTACAAACTCGTCCTGCTCTTTCTGCGACAAGCCAGGACATTGCCATTGCAGGTGCCACTTTTTCCAGCATGCAAAGCGATACTATAAGGGGAATTGGAACAGGGAGAAGAAGGGTGACCAATCACAGGCTGGGAGTGCATCACAAGCATCCAAATCCCAGGAGGTTGTTGAGCATGCAGGCAATGCAAGTCTTCATTCCACTCCTTCCTCTGACCCCTTCTGCCCACTCCAACTCGATGCTGACTACGAATGGAATGCAGACTCAGGCGCCACTTCTCATATGATGCCCCATCGACACTGGTTGTGAAACTACACTCCAAAACGCATACCCATCAAACTCGCAGACAACACTGTTGTCTACTCTGCTGGAGTCGGGTCTGTGGTGTTTCATCCAGTGATAGATGGGAAGAGGGTCCGAGTGGTCGAGTTCAGCAATGTCTTACATGTCCCTGATCTGTGCAACAACCTGCTTGCTGTACTATATCTCACTCATCATGCTTCATTTGTCATGCATATTAATGCCACTCAATTGTCTTTCTATCGTGTGCAAGGAGCTCCATTGTTTGTGGCAACCATCAACAGTAACAACGCCGCATTTCTAGATGGCATGACAGAGCCAGTGACTGAGTATGCATGTGCTGTGACTACTGTGCCACTTGACCTGTCACTCTGGCATCGCCAATTTGCTCACCACAATAGTGCTGACATCAAATCAGTCTGTGAGCACAACCTTGTCACTGGGATGAAGCTTGAGAGCAAGGCATTGCCTGATCCTATCTGCGAACTATGTCTGGCTGGCAAGATGCATGCCAATCCATTCCCTTCTTCACAATCTCATGCCTCCAGGCCTCTCGAACTTGTGCACTCAGATGTCCATGAGGTCCCCTATCACACATTTTCTGGCTATTGGTACTAGGTGACATTCATCAACAACTATTCACGGTATCGCTTTGTACTGCCTATTCATGCGAAATCAGAGGTCTTTGACGCATTGAAACAGTTCAAGGCATTTGCTGAGAACCAGACTGAGTGGAGAATCAAGACACTGCGAGACGACAAGGAGGGCGAGTACATGAGCAATGCAATGCTCAAATTCACTACTGAGTGTGGCATTGAGCGCCAGCATACTGTTCGTGTGAGACCTCAGCAGAACGGTGTTGCAGAACATGCAAACCATGTCCTCTCAGAGTGCATCACTGCCATGCTCCATGAGTCTGGGCTGGCAATGGCATTTTGGGGCGAAGCTCTGGCATCCCTTGTCCATGTCTGGAATCGATGCCCTACTGCTGCTGTCGAGAATGCAACTCCCTTTGAGCTATGGCATGGACGAAAACCAGATGTGTCACATTTCCGTGTCTGGGGATCAACTGCTTATGTGCACATACAGAAGGACAAGCACAACACTTTGAGGCCTCACTATGAGAAGTGCATCTTTATTGGCTATCCAGATGGTTACAAAGGTTGGAAGTTCTATAATCCCACAACCAAGTGCACCATTATCTCCGAGCATGCTGACTTTGATGAGTGTCCTTCTGTCTCAAGCAATCGCCCAATGGGTGCACATGCATTACTGCCACCAGATGCGCCTCCACCCACCCCATATACTCTGCCAGCTGGTACAGATGACGATGATGGCAATTCTGAGGTGCCTGGGGTTCTCCATCCTGTGGGGGGGCTCACTCCTGATGAGGAACAGGATGCAGATGCAGACCCCATCATGCCCATGGCTGCTCCCAATCCATTGCCTGACAAGGACCCAGCGACTCTGATTGGGTCACCTCACCCACTACCAGAGACTCCACCTCCACTAGCACCAGCACCTGAGTCAAGCCCAATTGGCATTGGGGCTCGTTTGCCACACCGAAGGCGTCAACCACCTCATGAATGGTGGAAGCTGAGTCCAGCCCAGCTGACTGATGAGGATTCTGAGAGTGACTCAGGAGATGAAGAGGCTGGAATGGGTACACAGTGCTTTGGGGCGAACACACCCCATCCTAGATCCTTCAAAGAGGCTATGAAGCGAGATGATGCTGTCGAGTGGAGACAAGCTGCTCTTGATGAGCTAGCTGCCCACAAAACCAATGGGACATGGACCCTTGTGCTGCGGCCAATTGACAGTCCAGTGATTGGCTCAAAGTGGGTGTTTGTAAAGAAATACTGCACTGATGGCTCTTTCAAGTGTTACAAGGGTCGATTGGTAGCTGTTACACTTGGCGCAGGTAGCAACAAGCATAGACTCGAGAGCTTCGACAGTGGGTCGGTGGTTCGGGGTATCCACATATTGACGACGTAGTCAGTCAAACGGGTTCAGTGTAATACCGCAAGGGAGAGGGCTTAGCTACTCCTCGAGGGTTTGGTGTACCGGTGGTGCTAGGGAACCAACCGGGTCGGTGTGACGAGGGCGACCAAGCAAAGGTGAGGTCGGACGAGGTTCGATGTGATGAAGCTAAGATTCGAGTAAGACTAGCTTAAGGTACATGGTACGGAAAGTGAGGTCTTATATACTCGTAAGTAAGGCGCACGGACCAAGCAGTGCGTCGAGGAAAAAGGAAATCATACGACGAAGGAAAACTGAGAAAGGAAATCGGAGTCTGAGCCTGATCGGGTGTATCGTACACAAGATGACAAGAAGAAACGGAGATGAAAAGGAAGTCCGAGTTGGATCGGACAAGGCATAAGCACATATGACTAGTGTTCTGTAGGATCGGATGTACATGTATGAGGAAAAGAATAAGCATCCGGTTGGGCGGATGCGACAGCGTCTATTGTGAGAAAAAGGAAAAGAAACAGTATCCGTTGAGTATAGAGGGCAAAACATAACAGTAGCCCAGGGATTCTCCCAGTGACCTGGTTTCGAATATCTCGAAGTGTTCGCTCCTACAGTGCGTCTTCCAACTCTACGTGTCATCCTCGCGCTTGCAGCCATCCATGATCTGCATTTATGGTCAGTCGATGTGTCGAATGCCTACCTCAATGGCGAAATGGACTGTGATGTATACATGGAACAGCCAGAAGGATTTGCTGAGGGAGATCCAAAGAAAACAGTCTGTCAACTGCAGAAGGCACTCTATGGTACTAAACAGGGTGGAAATCGCTGGAATCGCAAGATGCGCACCACTCTCGAGCTCATTGGGTTTACCCAGACATATTCTGATGCTACAGTCTACATCTTTGTCTGAGGTGATGTCCAGATCATCCTGCCTGTCTTTGTTGATGATATGACGTATGCCTCCAAATCTCTGGATGCAATCAAACAGGCCATCGCCAATCTTAGTAAGCATTTCAAGCTTCATGACCTCGGCCCTACTACTGAGATCCTGGATATCAAAATCGATCAGGATTGCTCCAAACACACTCTGACCATCTCTCAGTGGCAGTACTGTGTGGACATGCTATCCCGCTTCCATATGGCGAACTGCAAGCCTGTGTCGACTCCCATGGAACCTGGCCTTTGCTTGTCACGTGAGCAGAGCCCACGGACAGCAGAAGAGTGTGCTTTCATGCACACTGTGGACTATGGAGGGGCCATAGGCTCTTTGCAGTACCTTTCCTGCACCACTCGTCCTGATATTGCTTTTGCAGTCAGACAGCTTGCCTCCTTCACATCCGCTCCTGGCGTTGCACACTGGAATGCCATCAAGCACCTTTTCCACTACATACAAGGCATCCTGGGCTATGGCATCACTTACTCCCCAGATGCGTCCAACAACGAGCTTTTCGCCACTTACTCTGATGCCAACCATGATGGATGCAAGGACTTTGGGCGATCCACTGGGGCATATGTGGTCAAGATTGGCACTGGGGTTGTCTCCTGGATGTCGAAGCGCCAACCAATTGTCACATTGTCAACCACAGAAGCAGAGTATGTGGCTGCATGTGAGGCTGGTAAAGAGATTGTCTGGATGTGCAAGTTGCTGCAGGAAGTCGGCTTTGAGGTGAAAGGTGCATCGACTCTTCATATA
This sequence comes from Boletellus deceptivus, assembly GCA_038090195.1. Taxonomy (NCBI): domain Eukaryota; kingdom Fungi; phylum Basidiomycota; class Agaricomycetes; order Boletales; family Boletaceae; genus Boletellus; species Boletellus deceptivus. The sequence continues at coordinate 6,094 of JBBPMG010000718.1, read as the reverse complement.
GATAACCAGTCAGCGATCCAGGTAGCGAAACACCCAGAGCATCATGGGAGGATGAAGCATCTGGATCTCTGGTGGTACTGGTTGCAAGATGTGGTGGATAAGGGCATTATTTCGTCCAAATTTGTCCCCACAGCACAGATGCCTGCTGACTTGCTCACCAAGGCACTCCCTTGGATCAAAGTGCAGGACTTTTGCTCGATGCTCGGACTGGGACCTTGTTGAGTGTTTTAGATCTTATTTGGAGAGGTGCGCAATCAGGGGAGTGTGTTGAATGTATGATTGCGCACTTTGCACATTTTGGCTACATTTACCCTATTTAGATGGTCAGCCACACTGTGGCTCATATTTGTTTGTATTATTCACCTCTGTGTTATTTTCAGAGTCTGGTGTCTTCGCTCCTTCAGTTTCTGACACCAGACTCCAGGTATGTGTAGCTAGCTGTCACGCAATCTAGTTTCTGACACCAGACTCCAGCTGAGCAGATCCAGCTATTCTAACACAAACATGACATTTCCAAATGCAATGTGTCACACACATGGAATGACAAGCATGATACATATACAGAACACATTGGGCCAGGCCTCTTCACCAAAGCAGGCAAACAACTATGTACCTGCTGGCAGAGAGCAAGAGGCTGCTCTGAGGTGCACAGAGCTCTCCATGCCTGTTCCAGGTGTGGTGACAAGACTCATGGAGCCTAGTGCTGCCTCCATGCTGACAAACCACTCCCCCTCAACCCCATACCAGGCAATGGCCTTGGAATCTGACCTCCATGCTGCTGGCCTCCTTCAACACTTTATTGATATTCCATCTGGTTTCTGCAATGGTTTCCTTGTAGAATTTCCTACCATCTCCACTATCTAATCACCTCCTAATAAAGACTCCTCCATGACCCATTTGGCTGAGTTTCAGAAAATCTTAATTTGTGAACTTGAATAAACAAAGATACATAGGTCCTTTTTCCATGACAGAAATCACTACATGTATTGGCCCCTTCCAGTCATCCCCACTATCCATCATTCCCAAGCTAGGTAAACCTGGCAAATTTAGGATTATTCAGAATTTTTCCTACCCTGCATCACCATCATGTTCCTTTCCAAACCCATCCATTAACTCTTACATCAACACTAATCAATTTCCTGCCACCTGGAGAAAATTCTCCATAGTGTATCTTCTCATTTCTTGTCTCCCTCCTAGCTTCAAAGAGGCAACCAGAGATGTGGCAGAGGCTTACTGCACCATTCCCCTGCATCCCTCCTAATAGGGGGCTGCCATTGTCTGTGCTGTTGATGACACATTCTACATTGGCACATGTGTCACATTTGGGGCAGTGCCATCTGCAGGCCTCTATGGTAGAGTTGCCAATGCAGGTGCCAAGCTCATGCAAGCTCAGGGCATTGGACCCCTTGACAAATGGGTTGATGACTACATTTTCTTTTGAATCAAATTAGAACATCTGGCCACCTATAATGAGGCACAAGCTCTATAGGCCTCTCAAATCAAGCACTCGGGCACTATCAAGCAATCAGGCAGTCGCTTCTGATATGCTGGTGCCAGCATGCCAGGCAACCATGTAGAGGAATTCAGTGAAACTTGCTCACATCCACTATGAGACCTATTACACCAGTTGACACATTCTTCCCATGACACTTCATTCACATACAATCTTGATGATGTCAATTGGCTATCAGACCAGCTGGATATTCTATGGAAGCATTCCAAGGATCAACCCTTTTCCACATCCACATCATATATTGGCTTTCATTGGGACCTCACAGCCAGAACTGTTTCCCTCACACTGGAAAAAACAAGAAAATACCTATCTGCCATTGATGACTGGTTGTGACGTCCAACCCACACTCTAAAGGATGTGCAGTCTCTGTATGGTAAACTGCTGCACACATGCACTGTTATTTTCTAGGAATGTACATACCTAACAGGGCTAGAGTGTATGCTGCACATATGTCAAAAGAAGCCTTTCATGCCACATCAACCTGACAAAGCCATCACAGGTGATCTCATCTGGTGGATTGAATGTCTGAAGCATGGGGATGCTTCCATTCCCATTCTCACCCCCCCCTCCCTTCCTTGACATTTCAGCTTACTCTGATGCCAGCTCTAGTGTTGGAATCACTATTGTCATCAGTGACCACTGGCAAGCCTGGTCACTACATCCTGAATGGCACTCAATGCAAGGATCCAAGCATGACATTGGATGGGCTGAAGCAGTTGGCTTCAAGCTCTTGGTCCATGCCATTGACACAACCCACCCTTATTATGGTACAATACAGGCTTACCCAGTCTACGACCTCATTCACTGGCTCTTCTAGCTCATTGTTATTTCCATCTGACTATGTAGACAATTCTCTCCCTCCTCTAAACCCCTTAGACGTGGTAATCCCCCTCAATGAGGAAACCCTACTGCTGTACCTCAATCTGTTAACCATCCTGTGAGCTCACCTTCCTTATTTGTACTATAGTCATTACACTTCCACATCCAGACATTACCACTTCCACAGTACATCTCTTATCATACTGCATTTCCCCAACTCCTATATTGAGTAACTCCAACTACTATAGGCAGTACTACCACATCCAGTTGGTACAGCAATGCTCAAGTATTTATATGAGTCCATGTATCATACTTTCCCCCAGCTAGTTCTATGCAATCTATGTGTAGTTGCTAGTCATCCATGAGTCCCTCTGTGGAAGGATAGTGAGAACCGGATCTCTATTAGTCTTGCACTACCATCAAAGTGCGCTTGACAACTAGGACTATGCATACGTGTAACAAAAGAACTAGCCCATCCCCTGACCCCTGCTTTCTAGCAGAAGGGTCCTACCCATTGACATCACATCATACCACACACCCAGAGGATCAGACAAAGAACATGAAGGAGTGTTCTATACCAAAGACAAAGGAACTCTGTCCCAGACAAATCAACTGCTACCTTATGAGAACCCATATCAAAGTGTCTCACCGATTTTGTAACATATTGTAGGGAGACCTTCCCCTGTCATGAACCTGACAAGAAGGAGATGACCTTCCTCCTCATTGTTAGCCCCTAGCCAACTAGCAGGACCTATTGTGACCATAGCAGAACCAAGTGCCCCATCACCCTTACCATCCCCTCTTATTAAAGTGGAACCAGCAGTATCGGAGAAAACCGATAGTGACAAAGAGATAGCTGACACCTCCCAAGTAAACCAGGGCAACAAGAAGGGAGAACTTCACACTGCTCTCCCAGGAGATTTCAGTGGACAATCTGAGGATGCAGAAAGATGGATCATGTCTATGAATGCCTACTTCACCATAAACAAGCATATCTACAAAAAAAGACGAACCTATAATGATCCTCACTTGTCTTAACAAGCTCACTAAAGGAAGGGGTGCTGCATTCACCAAGAGCTGGTACAACCAAGCCCCCAACTCTACTTATGACAACTTCCTTGCAGCTTTTCGAGCTGTCTTTGTCCCATCTGGACAAAGGGAACGAGCCTGGAACATCATTTATGACTTGAAGCAAAGCAAATTCCCTGACACTGAGGAAAAGAATGTCCCTCAATGACTCAAGAGGGGAAACTTCAATTCCTACATCTCAGCATTTGAACTGCAGGCTTACAGAAGTGGACTGGACAATGGACATGATGACATTCTCATCGATGTCCTGCAAAGAGGAGTAGATGGGAAACTGGCCAACACAATGGCCACACTCAACTCTCAACCAGAAACCTGGAAAGACTGGGTTAAAAGGGCCCATACTTTTGACAAAAACTTCAGAAGGCTTAGGAAAATCTGGAAGCAAACCCATTCTCTCCCATTCACCTCCTCAAGTAAAACCATCCCCACTCATGACCCAAACACCATGGACATCAATTCTATCTGACTCTCTCCTGCAGAAAGAGCAGAGCATATAAAGAATAACAAATGCTTCATATGCCACCGGGTAGGATGTAGATCCTCCAATCACAAGAAAGGAGGAAATACTCATTCCCGACTCTCGGAACAAAGTCACAACAACTGCCCCCAGACTACTATAGCTGCAGTCGAAACTGACACTTTAGGAGAGTTTATCCAGAACAGCAATCTCTCCAGGAATGAACTACTCCAAATTCTTAAAGTATGTATGACTCCTGAGGAAGAACAGGAAGTCCAAGCAGTCACTATAGATTGGGATTTTTAACATGGAGGGTAGAATCAATGGCTATGCCTCCAATAGACCTTGCACCCATTTTTGCACTAGGAATGAACTCTAGAGCAATCAAACTACCAGTTCAACTATACAAATCCAAATTGCAAACACCCATTGACATCACTGTCCTGATCGACAGCAGGACCACAGGATGTTTCATCCACAAATACCTAGTTTTGGCAAATGGATGGAAGATGGACAGACTTCCTCAACCCTATGTTGCAAACAACATCAATGGGTCCAATAATCAAGGAGGCCTTATCCAACACTCTGTCACCCTAACCTTACGAATCACAGACCGAAAGGAACTGCGAACCTTCTTGATCATAGATTGTGGAAAAGAACAGCTGATCCTTGGAATCACATGGTTACAAGAAGTCAACCCTTGCATCAATTGGGGGACTGGGGTAGTATTGATCCCACCTGCCCCCAAACCATGGATCAACCCAATAGAGCAATGATATCTTATGAGATATCTAGAACTCAATCACCTCTCTATTGCTAAGGCAACCCTCTCTACTGAACTAGCACAAAAAGCCAAACCAACAAGCACCAAACTGCCGGAGGAATTCAAAAGTTACACCGATATATTCAGCGAACCTACCAAAGGAGAACTACCACTGAAAAGACCCTATGACCATGCCATAGATGTCATGTGTGACTTCTTACCAAAGGTCATGAAAGCATACCTGTTAAACCCAAAGGAACTTGCAGCATGCAAGGAATTTGTGGAGGAACATCTTGCATCTTGGAAAATATGACCTTCCAAGTCCCCACAAGCCTCCCCTTTCTTCTTTGTACAAAAGAAAGGTGGGGGGTTACGCCCTTGTCAGGATTACCAATATCTCAATCAGCATACAATCAAAAATGCTTACCCTCTACCTTTGATCTCGGAGCTAATCGATCAATTAAAAAACTCTACCATCTTCACCAAGTTCGATATATGATGGGGGTATAACAACATTCAAATCAAGGAAGGAGATGAGTGGAAAGCCACATTTATCACTCCATTCAGTCTCTTCAAACCCACAGCAATGTTCTTTGGCCTTTGCAACTCTCCTCTGATGTTTCAGGCCCTCATGGATGACATTTTCCAAGACATGGTTGCAGAAGGATGGCTGCTGATTTACATGGATGATCTTATTATTCATACTAATGGAGACTTAGCCCTCCATCACCAATGGACTCAATGGGTGTTACAAAGAATGAGGGAACATAAATTGTTCCTCAAACTCTCTAAATGCTTCTTCAACGTCAGTGAGGTCAAATACTTGGGGATGATTATCCGCCTGGGACATATCACCCTCAACTCTGTAAAACTAAAGGCCATCAGTGAATGGACACCTCCTTGATCCGTAAAAGCCATCCACTCATTTCTTGGGTTCTGTAACTTCTATCGAAAGTTTATCTCAAACTTCTTGGAAATCTGCAGACCACTACATGATCTAATGAAGAAGGGAGCCTTATGGAATTAGAGTGATCCTTGTCAAAAAGCCTTCCTTGCCCTACAACAGGCATTTTGTACTTGACCAATCCTCCAGCTCTCCAGAATTGAACACCTGTTTTTTGTCATGATGGATGCCTCCTTAGTTGCATGTGGGGCCATCCTAATGCAGGCCAATACCAACAGAGATCTTCATCCAACTGCATATTTCTCGAAAACCTTCTCCCCAGAAGAATGAAATTATGATATCTACAGTGACTCACAAAATTGTCCCAATGTTTGATACTTTTTGATTGTTCATTGAATATCATTTGTACATAAACAGATACAAACAAGGTGTTGGTACATGAAAGCAAGCCTGCACCCCTGGCTAGGCAATAATAAATGAATTATGTAATTTGGATTAGTAACCATGGAGATACATGCAATTCAAAACTGACACTCATTGGGACAATTA
>JBBPMG010000717.1:0-14416 GCA_038090195.1 Boletellus deceptivus | reverse complement strand
GATCAGGTAGCTAGATGAAAGCATGAAGCGCAGACAACCAAATGCGGACACGTCACCAGGAAGGGAGGCCTTACCCTACCAGTCTCAAATCCGAAGCACGCTCGCCTCGAGGTCGCCGATGTGAGCGTCGCTTGAGATGGTTTGGAGATGCATGTGGCGAGCGGGAAAGAATCACCCATCGTCGGCGAGGGTCGAACAGGGAGCGAGCCTCGTCAGCGGAGAGGTTGCTCGTCGACTACTCCTCTCTCAGGCCCTGACGTCATCTGCTCTTCTTTGGCATTTATTGGGCCTCCAATCGCCCATGACCTTGGGAAGTTTCCCCCATCCTTCCTTCTAGTGCGACATCCAGGGTTCCAGGCTCACGGTGATTTCATGCCTTCCGTCTTATGGCCACCACATGACCGTAGAATACCTCCCTGAACGATTGGACTTCGCTGGGGTGCCGAATATTCTGTCTTCCGCCTTTGCGGTGGTCAGACCAAGGGCGCGAGTGCGCCCAATGACGCCACCGAAGGCGCAACCTCGTCCGCGATGTCATGGCACAGGACTCCAAGTTTCCGAACGAGTGCGCACGACCTATGGGTGACCGGTGACCGAGGAGTCTCCGCATACGATCATACCCAGCTTTCCTGAAATGTGGTGTCGTGTTCGAATTCCAGCACAGTCCTATACGAGCACCATCGCTTTGCTTTCCGAATGGTTCAACACCGTCTGCTTGGCTGAATGCAGCTGTCGGGGCCGTAGCGGTCCGGAAAGTAGATAGGTCACCGGCCTGAGAGGTACCTTCCACGCTGCCAATGAACGTTAAACCGTTCAACATGGCTGGTGACGGTGGCGGCTCTGACGACAATTGGTGCCTGACCCAGTGTTTCGTACGGGCAATTGCCGTGTGTGCGCGCCTTGTTCGCAAAACGGATCGGGCCGTCCAGAGGTCAAACGCTCGTCGGCACCCTCGTTGCTCACCAACATATCCCGCCATCAGTCCAGCCGTCGCTGGCAATGGATGCCGACCGAACGGGAGCGCCAGTACACGCTCGTAAGTGCTACGTTGGTCGTAGTAAGCAAGGAGAGTCATGGGCTTGAGATGGTGGGATTGTGGGGGTCGGTGCTCCTGGAACTAGTGGAAGATTCTCCACAGGGCTGACAGAAAGAGCGTCGGCTACTTTGAGACATGGGAGAGTCTGGACTCCGATTCCTGTAGTATCGGTCAATTCACCGTGCGCATGTCCACGCGCAAGTTCATAGTCACGTGGCAGCCCAAAGACCTCTTTTCACGCTTATCTTGACAGCAGCTCTCACTGGCATTGGTCCTGCAGGCGCGCAGAACTCCCTATAGATAGTACGCGAGGATAGTGTCCAATGTCCAAGGACACACACTTTTGCTCCTTCGAGGCTAAGCACAGCACCCTGAAAGTAAGACACACCCGTATTGAGAGGACGAACTAATTCGACATAGGCTCGTACTCGGTAGCACCACTTGGCTGCGGAACCTTTAGTTGTGAGTAGACATTGCAACTCGCGCTGGACTTCCCGATAGACTTTGGTCTTGATGCAATCTTTTATATGCCGCACGAATGCTATGACGTGATCGTGAATGGGCATCGAGGACGATTGCTCGGCACAATTCAGATCTCTAGTGACGCATCCGTTCAAGTTTGCACAACCCTTCCAAACTTCTCAAACCATGGAGAACTTGCTTCAAAACATGGAATAAGTCAGCAAGTGGCATACGGGAACTTAATATCCATGGTCGACTTGTCAGCATCCCCATCCTTGTCTCTCCTATAGTTCGTCTGCGGAGTGAACCAACATTACGCAATGCTCTTCCGGAAATCCATCCTGAGTTGTTTTGGCCCCCTATTCATGGGAACTATGACCATGCCATCGTATAGTTGCCGCCACTCACCGGGGCGTCGTTATCTCCAAGCCAATTTCATGAGCAGCGAATAAAATCGCTTAGGGAGTTACACGGTCGGAGGCAAGAGTTATGCTTTTGATCCAATCCTTTTTCTTTCGGGGGCTCGAAACTCGTATACAACAATTGGTGCGTGTTACGAACATCAACTTCATATCATACATATACTTTCTCAGTCGACAATCCTCTCTAGCAGGTATAACTGCCTCGGCAGGAACTGCGGAGGTTCGGAAATGGCTGCTATGATCGTTCCGATGACAATCTGTGATGCAGATAAGCAAGGTACCACTTCCAAGGGCGAGGAACCCGTTACGTCAGAGCGCTCCCCAGCGTTAACCGGGATGGTCCATCCCAAGTGGGGTTTGTTCGCTAGCGCGATGCTGGACGAAGAAAGATGAAGGGGGCGGACGCAGGTTGAATGCAGAATGCTCACGTATAAGCGTCCTGGAAACTGTGGTGGATAAGTTTCCATTCCGCCGCGTCTTCCGGGCGAATGGAGGCGATGACTTTGCCACCACCGACCCCGACATAGTTGTATGCACCCGCGCTGAGTCGATAGGTGTCCTCGCCGACCTTGCGGATCGTCCACTGGAAGACATGCATGAGTATCGCTTCTGGGAGGAAGTGAAGGAACTAGCGTACCTTGTTGACAGGTGCGTCGACGATGACATTCTGAATGGTAGGTCTAGTGGGGTTGATACCAATAGGAGGATTTCCTTCGGTGAAGGACACAATTCTGTAGCTACCCTCGATTTCCTCAGACATAGGCCTTGGTGGATTCGATGAGAGTGTAGTAACGGCGTGGGCCGATGAGCAGATCTCGGTCGGCTTTGCGTTCTTATATCCATTGAGATTCCTCGTGATATCATTTACAAGACCAAAACAGGGTCGTCCGTCTTAATTTTATTATTAGACGTACTACCGCCATCTTTCTCTCGGGTGTTTGCGGCTCGTACCACAGTATGTTCCTGGAAGCCGACAGGTCTTCGTGCGCCGACCGCACAACCGGCTTCAGTGCGGGGATCACGCACTCATATGTCTTTCGCATGATTCATTTCAGCCATGTTTAGCGCTGTATGCTTTGTACGTGCTCGAACGGACTCAACGGAGACGAAGGACCCTCTATTAGCAACTAAAATCGGGTTTCTTTCGCGGAAGGGGCGTAGTGCTATGTGCCACGGAGACGATTATCTCCTGAACGCCGCACTGGGTGTTCTCACCTGCTACCTCCCATTGTGGCCCAAACGAGCGGCGCAGGGAGGGAAGTCAAGGCTGCCATTGTCACCAAAATGGCCGTACTCCTCGGCTTTGGAACGCAGTCCGAACTATTGTTAGTTTGCGCTCTGTTCCAGACCATTAATCTCCGTTCCTTGGCTCAATGGCGCACCCGGTGCGGCTTCGTTCCTGCGGTCATGAACGCATGAAGGGATGTGATTGGTCAGTTGGGAGAGAGCGAGGAGTCGTCATCGACCCTACATGACACCTTGCAAGTAAGTAGGGATGACTCGAATCAGCTATTGTCTTCTCATCGAGTGCCGCTGTCGCCTTCGTTCCGCTCGCACAGCAGTTGCGGGGCGAATACCGCCTGCGAGGTGTCTCAGCCTCGGAAGTATTAAATCAGGAATTCGGCGGCGGAGCTAAGTAGCAGTGTACCGTTTCGATCCAATGCTTGCTTTATGGGCTTGCGGCTCACATACAGTAGTCACTCGTGTCACGATGCCTATTTGACATCGTACGTATCCCTTTTCCGTCCTCGTAAGTCCTGTTGATCAAATACCCGCAGAGTCACCTTCGAGTCTTGTGCGCATGGCAATGGCGTTGACGTTCGTTTAATGGGTCAGGGCTATTCGTTCAATTTCCCCATTGGACATATCATCTGTACGCCGATCAGTGGTGGGATTCCGGCGTTCCATACCACGGTTCTGGCTCCTATATCGACTAGCCTTCGTGCGCAGACTGCGCAAACGACGCCGGCGCGGTCACCTGCTCCCTCATGTGTCCCATACGAGCGGGTCGCTCTTACTACATTTGGCGTCGCAAAGTCCAGTGGACGCACGGTAGGGACGGAGGCCGCACGGCGTTACGCTGGTGCCAGGTCGTCGAACCAGAAGATAGGACGGCCGCCGAACCCCGCCCAGGGGCCGTCGCTTTAAGACCCATGGACTAGGCCAGATCTTGTCGTCTTCTGGAACCCCCCACGCATGAGGCTCGTCCACCGCTAGCTCCAGCTACCGCTCAAACACGTAGCACAATGCCAGAATCGTGGACGCCCACTCGTCGCCACAATTATTTGCCCGGTGTCCGATCTGACTTCGGACCCATCTCATCTTCTGCAGCACCATTGCCGTACTTTGATCAGTGACGCCATGTTTTCGCCTCCGATGCTTGGAAGGATCGAATGATCAATCGACCAGGGGCGACTGCGCAGCTGTTGCGCCAAATCAAACTCCGAACATATAGAACGTTTCCCACAGGTCTAACAAAGGATACCGGTATCCGAGTGGCTCAAATGCCCCTCTAGCGGCCTAGACGAGAGGCCAGGGTAGCTTCGGAACGCCGATGAGTGCACCGTTTCGTGATCACTCGTTATCGGTCTATCTCCGTGACGAAGGAGTCGTGCCAAAGTTGTAGATGGTCGCGAAGTACCATCTACCCCCGTGTTACCTGCTTGCGCTGGTATCATGACGAACTGTGATGGCGTCATTGCAATTCTCTTCGACCAAATTTATCGCTCGTTCCCTGTGCTGTATGCTAGCTATGTGGAGTCTCAGCGCCGTGATCGGAGAACTCGCAGGTGGCAAGGAACGAATGAGGGACATATTTAGATACCCCCACATTTGTACGCGCTTCCTTGCCGTCCCTCGGGGTTGCGTCCGACGTCGTCGTCGTCCTGTCGTGCAAAATCTCTGGTGTATCGCCTTGAACTGGATGGATTCTCTGCCTGAAAAAACATTGTCGCTGGCGACAATTCAAGGGTGAGACGACTCTGGGAGTCTGGGGACCGATAGTCTCGCTTAGATCACCACGCCGATGGGGTGGGTCCACCTTGGATAGTGGCAGGATTAAACTGTTTTCGTGATGTTCGTACCGATCGATTGGTCAGTGGTCTGCGTTCCTGTCAGTGAACGGATGGGGCCTGAAGCTTGACGTGCTGTGGGCCATGTTTATCGCTCAGACAGTTTGCGAAACGGATGGAGTTCGGATCGCCTGTCTTACTGTTCAGTGTAGTAGTGTGCCGAGTGAACGCGCGTGCAGTTACGAGGCGTTCGCCCTGCCTCCGGCACATATGACCCTTGGCGACCCGGACGCTCATGTTTTGTGACCAAAAGAGAAGTGGCTGTCTAAGCATCGATAAGCCACAATCAACCAACAAGGCCTTGTCAGTTGCGGGACGGCTGCGCGACCGCTTTTCGACCGCTTTTGCGGATCAGTACTGTAGACCCGTCTGCAGACAGTGCTCGACGAAGTGACGCATCTGGGTAAATAGTGCTGAGTCAAACTCAACACTTACAAATACCGGCCTGGAAAACATGCAACATACACGCAATACTCAGTGAAATGAGTCACAGGCCAATCCAAATTCGCAAGGGGATAACCTTCGGGTTTTTGGAGGGTCTCTGCAGTGATTTTGGGAGGATGACTGTGTGCTACCGTTAGTGTGTTCGTCTAGTTCGCCTCATGGAAAATACAGAAGGTCCTACGGGAGACATATTTCGGTTACGAAGGTTATCTTGGAACAGATGAATGGGTATGTGCCTTTGTGCCGAGGTAGAAATGTCACGGCCAAGCGTGGATGCCAACGAATTAGTAGATAAGATAGGGACCATTGCCATATTCGGCGTGTGTGATTCGTCGCGTCAGCGTTTTTACGTGGCCGCTAATGCTTGCTGGTCAGCCCCGCAGTGCGCATGTCAGCCCCGTCGTAGGCATGCGCACTCCATCGATGCACCCGCCTGTTGACCACCGTTATAAATTCGAGGAAAAATGACACTACCAAGCCCTTCTTAACGTCCCTCTCACCCCCGAAATCTTCAACTCCAAACTCGCAAAAGCATGCAGAAGACGTTTCTCAGCTTCGTTACCGACCAATGGTCGAGAGTGCCTCCTGTCGAAACCGCAGATTTGACGGACAAGATCGTCATGGTCGTCGGCGCGAACGCTGGCATCGGTCTCGAGACTGCGAAACACTTTGCGCGCATGCGTCCCGCTAAACTCATCGTCGCCTGCCGCAGCGAGAGCAAGGCCATGGCTGCCATCTCGGGTGAGCTTGCTTCCTCTTTTCCAAGGGAATGTATTCATGTCGTCCAAGAAATTGAATCAGCCACTGGATTCAAGTCCTGCGAACCGCGGACGGTTGACCTTGCCGACTTTTCTTCCGTGTGCCGTTGTGCGGAAATATTTCAACGGGAACGCGATCGCCTCGACATACTGGTCATGAATGCGGGTTTGATATCGCAGGGGTATGAGGAGACTGTCGACGGCTGGGAACTGAGGTCCGTTCCAAGTTCAGGAATGCAAAACGTGCACGCTGATGGCAAGGGTAAAGTCTGCAAGTGAATTATCTCGGTACGGCCCTCTTGTCGCTGTTGCTCCTTCCTTGTCTGGTCGACACTGGAAAGAGATTTGGCCGCACGTCTCGCTTGGTGGTCGTGTCCAGCGGAACTCATTACTGGGCGGACCTCCCGGAAGATGTCAAGAAATCGTCCAATCCGATCACTAGGCTCAACAGCCCAGCTCACAGAGATGCCTGGTGAGTCGAGTCCGTGTTCTTCTCGAAAAGACGTGGCTTTTCTGACAGACCTCCAGGTTTGATGGGCGTCGCTACGCCCAGACGAAACGTGAGACTCACTTTCATGGCCCTTCTTCATGTAGGGTTCACACGAATTGATAGTCTTGGACGTGTTCTTTGCCCGTGGGCTGCAGGACCGATTGCAGTCGATCGCTCCATTGACCGTCAATACCGTCGACCCCGGTTACTGCTATTCTCGCCTACGACGCAACGTCCGAGGGATGCTGGCAAACATTAGGAATACTCTCATGGAGACATGCCTAGCCTGGACGTCGGAGCAAGGCAGTCGTCAGCTCGTATATGCTGCCATCGGCGGGCGCAATAACGAGGACCATATGAAGGGTGCATATATTAGTCTAGCGACGGTCGTGGAGCCGTCTGACATCGTGATCAGCCAGGAGGGTAAGGAAATGCAGAATAATCTCTGGGTGAGTGCCTATGTCAGGACTTGGTGAGACACATAGTCGCTCAACATGGTTATCAGAAGGAGATGGTCGAGATATTGACGAGGATAACACCACAGCTTGAATCAATCGTACAAGAGTATCTTATTTGACGAATTTATGCCGCGTTCGCTTTTGAAACCCCTTCAGGAGTGGGGCAGATTAAGCAGAAGTGGATTAAGATTCCACAGTTCACTCTAGAATGGATGGACCGGTTGAAACAAATACGCGATGAACTTTGCAATAGCACTTGTCTTCTCTACGCACTGAGCACACCTCACATCAGTATTCTCGGTACAGACATCTGCTCCCCAAGTGGACAGACAGGCTACACTTTATTGCCAATGAACATGTGTGGAATAGGGGCGGTTTCGTTGGGGGCACCTCCGGTGAGTTGATTGCAAGTCAATATTTTCCTACATTAATGTGCGTCATGAGCACCGCAGCCGCTATATGGCGGACCGGGTTTTGAAGCGTGACTGGTACCCCTGACTCCAGCGTTGGCAACAGGACCCCAGTTATATGTTACGGATGCTAGACTTGCAGTGATATGCCAGCCGAACTGTCGGGGGTAAGCATCTTCTGCTTGTGGATGTACTGCGTAAGCACACGTTGGCGCTGTCATACGCGTTTGTGTTTCGTGGATTCGTCCTGCCCCGTCTTACTGTAAAAAAGAAATCTCACTTTCTAAAGCTGGTACTCTCCTCGAACTTTGTCGTCGACCAATGATCCACAGTATCTCAGCGGATTTGCATCACCACCATTGTCCTGGGGATTGGTCTCGAGGCCACGGAAACCTCTGCGCGTGTATCTGGTTAAAATGTTCGTCGCCCGTCAGCCTATGGCTGCCGCACCTCAGATGAGTCTTCTCCTTTTTCCCTCTACTCTGAAGGGATGTGCTGATTTCATGTGTGAAATCAAAGTGGCCACTCTTGGAAACCATGTTCTGTTTTCTAGTCTGGATGAAAACTGCGTACACCGATGGAGAGGTCGGTCTCTGCGTAGATTTCCTCGGCCTGGCCTGCTCATCGTTCCTGCTTTTCCCACGTCTTGTCAAGGATTTTATGCGCCCGATGGGGGTTCATCATCAGGCGGTTCTTCCCGAAGACAGCAAGGAATTGCCCGAACCAGCTACTAGATCAGGTAGCCCGACGTACAAAAGCACCCCATTTTTCTGTGACCGGAACCATTTCGCGACAGACGTGAAGGGTGATGGGTTGTCGTCTTTGCGAGTGGAAACGTGAGACTCACTCTTCCCCGTCTTTCCTTTATGTGATCTTTCGCAGTTCACGTGATACTCCTTGTATGCGTGCTGCAGAACGAGCTGCAGTCGATCGCCCCATTGACTATGAAGATGTCGATCTGAGACACTGACGGATACCGTAAATGGGATTGTGGAGACATTCCCAGGCTGCGTGTGGAAGTAAAGCAGCTGTTCGTCTTGCAGTACGCTGCCATTGGCTGGCGGAGACGGGAGCCGAATAGATGTTGGCCTGATGACAGTTGTGAGAGCTGCCTAACTTGGCGCTCAGCAAGGGGGGCAGGGAAATGCCCTTCTCTAAGTGAGTGCCTTTCATCTTATCAAGACTCAACTAACATGAGTAGTTATCGGATGTAAAGCAAAGGAAAACGAAAGCATTAACGAAGGAAATGCTCAGTTCGGAGCGATTATGCAAGAGAGAGTTGTTTCAGAGCAGAACGTGGGCGTATTCGTTGTTGAATCTACATCCGCCCTGGTATCTGGTAAGGCGACCCGACTTCCTTCGGCTCGGTAGACAGCGTGGTAGTCGGAACCATGCACTCAGTTCTGATCACTCACCATTCCGCAATAGGAAAGCTCTATTCGAGTGTGTGTTTTCAAGCGTCTGTTCTCTTGACTGTTTTCTTTGGGAATGCACTCGTAAGGCAGCTCGATTGGTACAGTCATTGATGACAGTGTCTGAAGCATGCGCAGAGCCCCTCTGTCGGATTTACCAAACATGATATAGGTAGGGACAGGCTACAGGTACATAACTTATATGGGGTCTATGGACACGAGCTGTGGCCTATTCACAGCAGGAAGGGGTCTTTGGTCATATTAGTATCCAGGAACACTAGAGGAATGCCGTTGGATCCTATGTCTGTCGGGATCACTCGATGTCTCGACTGTTGGAAAGTCTGTCGTCATGTCATCCTGGAGATATTTCCCACCTGATGACAACCCTTTCAGAATGCATGTCGAGCTCGGGCTGGATATCGACACCAGTGCGCTGTGGGAGAAAAACTCCTTCGATGTTCTCGTATCGGATTCCGATCAGTCAACTGAATTCTTGATGTCCACCTGCTTTCGCGAATGCCTCAACTTCGGCATTGCACTGATATGCAGTTATTTGCACGAGCATCAACGAGAGTGTACTGTAACCGCATTTATTCTCAAGCGCTGTCTCGCGATGTCTCTAGGAAGCCGAGTCGTTGTTTGTGGCTGTCGGCCAGAAGAAGTCAAGCACGGACATTGACGTGAGCGAACTTCCCAGAGAGCGCATTGACACTAGTACTGCCAAGACATTCAAAGCACGCGTTACACTCTATCTACCAGGATCGCATTGGGTAAAAATTACACATCCTGGGAGTTCTCTCCATCATATCCAGATAAGGACATAGCATCCTGTAGCAGTGCAAGAAAGTAGCAAACATTTGAAATTCAGTCGAACGTGGCTGTCCAAGTTCTGAACGCGGCGAAATCGACCTCCGAAGCGACTCCTGTCGCTTTGGACATGCCCACTCAAATCAAGTTTCGAGAGGGGCTCAAAATGGCCCCAAAACGAAGCCCGTTTTTAACTTTGGACTCATACCGCCCAACGACACAAATATGGATAAGTTGGACTTTGCGCGGCTACTCATCGATGCCCAAATCATGGCAGTGCCAGTACATCTTTATTGCCTACGACCAGCCGTGTTATAACCTGACGACGACACCAACAAGCCGCCCGTGTTGACGCACCCTTCTCCTGCCCCATCCACCCGGTGACCATACGGCTCTGCAGGATGGCTGTCGACGTGAATAACCTAGGTCGTCGCAGCACTAGTCACTCGCCAATGCTGTCAGAGGTTGATCTAGGATCGACGACAGCATGGGATGGAGGGCCGTCCAGTCAAAGTCTGTATTTTTATTTTATTTTATGTTCTTTGTTCCGAGACGTACACCCATGTCCACAGCACTTCTCCCCGACGAAAATCAGGATGGTTCTGTGACGAGAGGCAAGCGTGCGGCGACACTTTGCAACTGGTGCTATGGCCTCCATTCTTGCCTTGTGATCATCCATATTTTGCTCGCTGGGATGCTGTTCACCCACCCAGAGCATCGCTTCTCGGTCTCGATCAACAATACCACCGCAGTCATTGCCTTGAAGGCATCCTTACACGCATTCTACCTGGTACGTTCTCACAGCTATTCGAATACATACTGACATGATGACTGTCCTGGAAAGGTGTACACCGCTGTTCTCGTGGTTATAACACAACGTCTTGTGATATCTGCCACCATGAGGAAGCGTCAGACCCTTACTGCCATCCACGATATATCTGGCGCATGGAATGGAATTGGTGCTGCGATTGGCACTCTGTGGCAGCAGACCAAGGTTGTCTCCTCCCCTCGAGCAATAGTGCTGACGCTGGCATATCTTGGCTGCATCTCCAGTCTGCATATCATTTCGTCATCTGTCATCCAATTTGAAGTGTTCACCAATACTATTGCACAAGATGTCTCATCAACATTGGCATGGTCCTCTTCATCTGCAAACCTCTCCAATCTTGACTGGCAAAATATCTCTCCCTTGACATCACTCTGGCCACTGTTGTCAACTGCAACAGGATTGGCTGGGAATGTTTTGTTTGATGTTCCATCATCTAGTTCTGGTTATGTTGGGGCTACTGTAAATGCAACCACTATAACTGCTGAATGTGGTCTTCTCTCTAATGTTTCAGCTGGCTCCTGGGATTTCCAGCAAGGAACCTATACTGTTGAGGTTGATGGGCTGGGAGAGGTTTATCTAGCAATATCTGGTAGGTGGATTTCCTATGCATTTATGGACATGTTCAACATTGGCAAACAGGTCCAGTGAATATAGTTTTCTATGCTTCTGTTTGTATTTCTTATATTTGCATTGGAACTGATTGATATGGAACATGTTTAGGCAGCATGTTCCATGTGCAATAACTTCATGATCTATCAAGTTGCCACTCAGATTGAACTAAGAAATTTGACTGGTGTAGCACTTCAAGCAAGTGTAGATAGTCCAACATACACAGGTGATGTCACATGTAGTTATCCAGTAATTATAACTCATGTGTTTCATAGCTGCTGGAGATCCATCCAATTCTACCATTTCAAGTACTTCCTATTTTGTGGCATGCAATATGAATGCAGCATCAGAGGTTTCCTATCTTCCCATTCAAAATGGAAGAACAACAGTGCAATATGTTCAAGGGAGTCCTGAATCCTGGACTACATGGATACCAGGTCAAGCAACAAACTTGACTCAGGGAGTAAGTGCTAATTCTGTATTCATTGTCATGGCTCTGATTATTATTTAGTTGAATGTTGCTCAGAATGCATTTTCATTCACCAATCTTTTCTGTCAGGAGATGGAACTGTCCATTGGGAATGAGGAGTGTGCTTTTATGTCTAATGTTGATGTGTGAGTTTCTCTATATCTATTTTCCTTCTATATCTAATGATTATTTGATTAGATATCTTGATAGTTTGCTGAATATTTCATGGATCTCTTCAAATGCTTCAACTACAGGGCAGTTGGCAACACCAATTACTCTTGGAGTGAAAGAGATGGAGAATGCAGTTGCACAAACTGCAGCCTCATTCATATGGCTAGGTATGTAGTCAGCTGATATCAATTATTAATTTATATGGCTTTATCATTTGCAGCAGGATCAGTTGGAGCTGATAATGGAGGGTTTGAGGAAGAGAGTGGAATGAGCTCTGTGACCAATCACATTCTGGAGCTCAGATTGAATGTATGTATTATTCATTTTCCATATGCTGATATAAATGACTGTGAATATAGGTGAACAAGACATCAGTAAGTTCCCTTCTGTGAATGCACACATCCATATTATAGCTTTATAGGTTCTCATTGGCTTGATCATTTCACTGGCTCTTTTGGTCATCCTCTGGATGCTTTATGACACACATTTCACACACTCTGAAGTATCAGTGACTGGTTCAAGTGTCTTGGAATTGATGTGGATCTCTACACATTCCAAGCCTCTACAAGGTTTCATGAAGATTTGCAATGCAATACCTGACCATCTGAGACTTAGAGGAGTGAAGATTGAGCTCTGCTTAGCTGATCTGGAGTCTATTCCACCCAGAACCTATGGTCCAGAGGAAAACAACAACCTTCAATCAGATTTCCAGTCCTATACTTCCAGTAAGAGGATATATGTCTTTATAATGTTAGAAAATACTGATATACTTTTCAGAAAGCCTAATCTCTACTCACTCAATATGCTATGCTCTTCATGGAATCCTTCTTGCTCTCCACCTGGCCTTGATCATACTTGTGAGATACCATCCAGAGCATGCTGTTGTGATGTGTGATGTCATCAGACAACCCTGTGATCACAACTATTCTGACTGTGTCCCTTCAAGCATTCTATGTAGTGTGTATTCTCATCTACATACTTTCTATGCTATAAATATTGACCATATTTTACTTCAGCTGTATACTGCTATGCTAGTCTTTGTGACTCAGAAACTTGCTGTATCAGCCATCATTACCAATCACCATTACCTGACAACTATCCATGATGTCACTCAAGCATGGACCAACACTGGAGCAGCAGTTTACACATTGTGGAAGCAAACCAAGGTGGTATCATCCATATTTCCACTATTGGGTGTGGTGATCTACTTGGGTTGTGTCTCTGTTCTTCATATTTCCTCCTCCACCATCATGCAGTTCACAGCCTTCAGCAGCATTTCTACCATCCCTATCAGATCTGATGTAAGCTGGCCAAACAGTACTATTCTTGCAAATGGTGGCTGGGCTACTCCAATCCAAGTTGTACCCCCACACAGTTTGATTGCCAATCTACAGACTAGTGGTCTTCTGAATAGTACTCTATATGATATCTTGGACATGACTAGTCCTGGGATCATCAATGGAACTGTTAATTCCACCACCATGCAAACTTCTTGTGGCTTAATCCCAAATTTGACATTCTCAAATTCTGAAGACTCTCCAACTCTCAGCTTTTCTGTTACTGGTCTTGGTTCTATGAGCTATTTACTCCAGGGTAAGAATTCCTGAGGTCATATGAACAAGTTTTTTTTAATTTGTATTTTAGACAATATTATCAAAAATGTAGTTTCCTACATTGGATTTCCTTCTGCTATAGTTAGTATTTTCACATTTTATTCTTTGTTATGGAAATAAATATTTTCTAGACCATGACAGAAGGCTGTCCACTATGTACACAATACTTGTTTTTCCTGGTTACAACTAGTGTTCAGCTAGACAAGCAAGCCAACCATGGTGTACAGAATATCAGTGTCAATATTGTAAAAGGTAAAATCTGACTGTCATTCTGTCCAAACTATATATTATTTATCTCTTCATAGATAGTGATTCTCCAACAATGGCCTATCTTGCAGCTTGTTCTCTATCGTCACAAGCAGCACATACAACCTTTGATGTTCAGACAGGAACATTGACACCCAGTCTTCCAAGTCAGAACAGCTCACAGTCTTGGACACTATGGCCCTCAGGAACAAATGAATCTCAATATTTCACAAATCCTGTACAAATTTCTCTCTTTAAACTTTTCCTACATACATTAACTTTATTTTTCAGATTGACAGGGTATTTACTACCACTACATTTGGAATCTGTCCTCAAAATGGATTTAAAGGATGCTCTCTGAATAGCAGGTACAGTATACTCTTGAGCAAGTTGGTATCATTGATACCACTTACCTATTGATACTATTAGCTCCTCAATTCCACCTCAAAATGATTCTCTCTATACACTTCACCCCAGTCAGTTGGAGCAAGTTATATCTGAAACAACAGCAGCTATAATCTGGATGGGTGAGTATTGGTTCATTTCAATAATCTATGTATAATATGTCTTATCTCACTGGCATGATTATAGGAGGTCAACTAGGGTCCAATCAAAGAGGGTTTGATAGGATGGCTGGAGAAAGTCAAGCCATACAAAGCATCACTAAATGGAGGCTCAATGTGAGTATGGCTTATAATAGCACTCATTG
>JBBPMG010000716.1:0-14430 GCA_038090195.1 Boletellus deceptivus | reverse complement strand
TAGACACACTGACATTATTGTACTCATAGGGCATTATCTAATTTAAGCTAATTTATTGCTTATGTGAACTTACTGTGCTCATTGTGCTTGAGGAGGCATACTGAGTGTCTGTGAGTGAAATTATCACAAAGACAGAATTAGCACACCCCATGAATGCATGCTAATTGATCTATCCCACTGATTAAACTAAGCACACTAGGAAAAATATGTACAATGCAAATATTCCAGAATCCAATCAGCCTACAAATCCTATCCAGTTGCATCCAGCTGGGTGGGCACCACACCCACCAGCTCCTTAGTGTTCCCTGCCATTGAACTGCCTATCTATACCAATGGAGTGCTTGTTATAATCTTGCAATGTCATTGAAGGAGTGCTACAGTAGGCTGAAGAATCATTTTGACTTGACCAGATCAATCAGATTGTTCAAGGATATACTAGCAGTTTATTCAGTTCAACACCCTGCTTTTCCAATAACTGTTGATCAGTTACCTGCAACAATTCTCCTTCCTCCCAAGCTCTCATACTCTGAAGTTTTTGAAACATATAGACTATTGAAACACTGTAGTGTCCCCTTGCATACATGGAATGCCACCAAGGCCTAGGTGCAAGATGCAGAAAAGTAGAATCATTCCTCTACTTTGGAGGCCTGTCAAACATCACTCAGTATACTGGACCACTTCACTGCTCTTGACTCCTCACTTGACTCCATGAGATCATGCAAACAAGGGTGGCTGATCTGGCCATGTGCCATCCGACATGGTGATTTTCAGCTAGCAGTCGAGTTCCAGGAGCAGTGTCAGGGAATCCTATGGAATCGGCTTGCCCGCTTTGATGTTTCGCTGGTCGCTCTCGAAGGTCGGGGAAAACAGGGTCGTAATCTAGCAAGCGACTTGACACGACTGAGCGCAGACCTCAAAAAACATGCTCAAGGGAGTACAGGTGGTGATGGAGGCACAGGGCCATACTGGCGAGTGCAAGAGGAGTGGCAGTCTGTGGTGGACAAGATTCGCAGTCTGGACGGATTCTCCCGATTCCTCCTACCTCCCTGCTTCGATGGTCTCCAATGCGCTGCCGAACAAGGTCTTGTCAGCATCGTGAATACAAGCAAGTACGGCTACGATGCTCTCGTTGTCCTTCGGACAGGCCCACCCCCCTCCCTTGCTCGCTCGCCGATGCCACCCAACTCTGCTCGCAACTGTCCGAACTCACCCAGGATCCGGATGCATTCGGTAAAAACAGGGAGTCGTGGGTGAAGAAGACATTGCGCGAGCTATGGGATTTCGTGGTCGAACCGATTGTCGACGTGCCCCAGGATGATCTCCATCTCCCTGCGGGGTCGCGGATCTGGTGGTGCCCGACGTCGACATTCACGATACTCCCGTTCCATGCCGCAGGTCCGCACTTCAAATCGAGGAAGAGTCTGATCGACATCTACGTGTCGTCGTACGCGCCGTCTCCCTCTGCTCTCATCCGCGCACGGGCCCGGAAGGAGGATCGCAGTGCCCGCAGGACGGCAGCTGTCATTACCCTTGCAGGCGTGGGCCAGGGCAAGCCGAGTGCCGACACGGGCCCGAAGGACCTCCCCCAGGTCGATCTCGAACTCGACAAGATCCGACATGCCACGGACATGCCCCCCACACACTGTCGCATTTGAAACCGTCTCCGGCGACGCAGCCACGATCGAAGGCGCCATACAGGCCTTCCGGGAACACCGCTGGGTCCACATCGCCTGCCACGGTGCACAGCACCCGGAGAAGCCGTTCGAGTCCTGGTTCGCCATGAGGGATGGCAAGTTGACCTCATGCGCATCATCCGGGAGCGGTACACGAACTCGGACTCGGCGTTCCTGTCGGCGTGCCATACTGCGTTGGGAGACTCGTCGACCCCGGACGAGGTTCTGCATCTCGCGGCCGGGATGCAGTTTGCCGGGTGAGGTGAGGTGATCGGGACGCTGTGGATGGTGGATGATTCGGTGGCGCACCAGGTGGTGACTCGGTTCTACAGGGAGATGTTCAAGAGACCAGTTATTGACTTTGAGCATGCGGCCACAGCGTTGAATGTAGCAGTGGCACAGACGGCTGACAAAGTCTCGTTGGAGAAGCGGGTTGTGTTTGTTCATATTGGGATCTGAACCCCTTGAACCGTTGTAGGTTTCATGATTCTTGCGAACAAGCTCATGTCTGATTGATCTCGTCTAGGTACGTTTCATTTTTGGGTATCACATCTAGCTTTGGTACCATCGCGTGCCACTGAAGAACTCACCGTATGCTTTCCATTTGATGTGGATTTCTTTCTGTACGATAAACAAGTCGGCGCATGATTCTTTCCTCCCCGACGCTGCTGTCGGAATGTAACCCTTGCTGTTCTGCATGGCACATCTTGGCCGCTTGGCCTAAATTGGGGGAAACACTTTCTTCTGATCAAGCTTGAAGCCTGAAGCCGGGTAGGTTAGCTCTTGCCACCAATGCATGCCATGCCCCAGTCACTTCGGTCGCTACGATAGGAATAATCCAGTGATTGGCATGCAGCAATTATTTTTCATGCGAAGTTGATGAGTACCAAGGTCACACAGTGCACAAGGCCTCGCCGCCGTGTCTTGCACTCGAGAGCAACTGAAACATTGGATTGAACCAGCGGCAACACGACCACATTTCCACTCACCTCCGTGTCCAATCCATATTTTTCAGGTCCGTCCACGATGGCTTCACGGATAAGAAACCTCTTTATCCCCCACCCGACGTCACCAGCCTCTGGAAGGGTCGCGCACCCTGTGCCTCTGTACCCCCTTTGACTGTTACAGCTGGTAGCTCACCCAAACGGCCCTGCAAAGGCGGCAGTCGAGGTAGCGGTCGAGCCCCCTCATGAGCTGCTCCTTTACCTGACCCTGCATGTACCGTCCTGGTACAAACAGGCCTAGAGCGTCCCCGATCCTGAGCAGGCTAAGCCTGCCCTGGCTTCCCAACAGCGAAAGCAGCTCGAGAGATGTGGGAGAGATCCCTGGTGGGTTTTCCAACCTGGCGCGCTGTGAGGACGAGCGGTGGAATGATCGCCATGGTGCGAGCCGTGAGTAAAGCGCGACGAACAGGTAACAAGAATCGGTCGGTCATTAGCGCAGGCTTCCTGGTTAGCCTGGACAGTCATTTGTAATGGCTAATCTCCCGCATGGATATGTTGGGCGTCGAACCTGCGAGAGCGAGTGGTGTGCGGGCGCGAAAGCAAGAAGCATGCGAGGCTGCCAGTCAAACGGCGGACAAGCTGGACTGCCGCGATTCGGTCATGATGAAAGTCACCGACTACATACTCCGATTCAGCGAAACGAGAAATCGACATCTATGCAGCTTCGAGGTGATTCTCAGGTTGAGCAGGCGTGGACGGATCGATACGCGTGCCGACCGCTGTCTCTGTACTCGGTGCGTCTCAAAGGTCACGCGAAAGAACAAGCGCAATGGTACATACTGACTCCAATGATCCGATGTGCACAAGGAGGCCCGTAATCAGCTAACAACGGCCGTCGACAAGCATCTCGACAAGGATTACGGTAGAAAACGAGGTGAAGGGATTGTGGTATCGCACTGGTTATATGCGCTGGAGTCGACGTGTGCCTGCTAGATCCTTGGCTGCCCGTGTCGAAGCGAGGGCTTCGACCATGACTTCGTACCGGGTTCGGAGGGAGGATTCAACCCAAGATACGAGTGACGGGCATGCTTTCGTTTCCCGCGGCTGCTCCACGTCCACGCTTGGCAGAGTGGAAAGTACACGTTTCGAGCGGGCATCGATGACGCCGATCGCTTGCAAGGGTAACGATACCGCCGTTGGCATCGTATGGACGCTGGACGGCTGATCATCTTGGCCTATGATGGCGTGTGGAGTGGCGTTATACGTCGACCGTTGGCAGGAATTGGATGCGCCACATGCCTTGCCAAAGTCGTTCTCCTGCAGCGACAAAAGTGCCACTCCCCCAGTCGAACGCGCCCGTGTTGTGCGTGTCCGGCTGTGAACGACATACGCGGTTGACAGGGAGACACCAAGAACGCGCACAAGGCAGGGGGTGTGTAACGCGAAGACGCACCCCCGAAAATTCTCGCGGTACGAGGGAGACAGACCACCGATCGTCCGAGGATTTTCTTGCTGTGGATATCTCACCGTGCTAGATCAGTCGTCCGTGGACGAGGACCCATGCTCTGCTTCTGCTGTGGTTGCCACTGTCGTAAGATCGCATATGAAAACGGGCGGGCCTTGATAAGCCCAGTTTGGCAAAGACCGGGCCTGAGAGCCAGCAGCCCTGGTTTGTTTGCCACACGCTCGAGTCCCCGCTAGCCTTTCCGTGGAGGCCAAAGAGGTCCGAGCGCCATGATTGTGGGCGGTGGAGTCGCCTGGCACGCGAACACGCCCGCCTCGTCCCCGCGTCCTCCCGAGGACTTGCCCCCGAATCGCCTGCTTCTGGCACTCTACGGCGAGACGTAAGCGCATCACGGCACTGGCCCCCTCTGGACGTGTTCCTGCTCTGCTGCACTCGGCCGCATCAGCGCGAGAACGTCTCCGTAGCCGGCCTCGACCGCGTCGACCGGTCCAAGTCCGTTTAGTCACCCCCCTCCTTTTGTCCACCTCTCCCCTGCCGCCCACCGAGGCTGTGGACGCCCGCCCCGTTTCGGCTGCCTTCATTCCCGGTGCGCATCCGGACATGGATATAACCACCGTCGAGACTCACCTCCGCAGCCGCACCTCCTCTGCATCCCCCCACGACCTGCCGTCCATACATCCCGGACGGGCTCACGACTCGCAACGACTCCCTCCCTCGCCTCTGCCCGAGGGACACCCGACATGTTCAAACTGTCCTACATCTTCTGCACCCCGAGGTTCATCAAGATGCCTGGCGAACCGAGGCGCGCCTTGCGCCAGCGTTCGCGCGAATTGTGCGTCCCTCCCGTCGCCCCTCGCGCCCCTCCCACGCCCGGGGGAGTCCTTCGCGCGCGGGCGTTTCGTCCCTCGACGTGTCCGATCTGACCGCTCGACGCTAGTGCGGGCGAGATACCGTCTCCCTGGCGAAACAATCTGTCAGACATTCGCAAGTCGCTCGAAACGTACGAGCGAGCAGGCCCGCACGCCTGATCATTATCAGCCCATCATCACGAACCCATCACGACCGGGGGAGGGAAGAAGATCAAGGAAGAGATTAGATTCAGACACGAGGCCCCGTCGTATCGAGGGCCCATGTCGCGGATAGCCATCATTGTCAGCCAGGAGAAGCGAAATGATCAGTGTAGCTTTAGCTAGAGCGCATGTGCGTTTTTATAAACACAGATGTACGTCAAACGGTCAACGCCTTGCCCTTGGCAGGTTTCTGCGATGGCCCCTGGTCGCGCAGGATGGCGTATCCGCTCGCCCTCCGCGCGGCCAGCTCGGTCTCCACCTGCTCCAGATCCCGCGCGTCGAGCGCCCTCCGCCTCGCGATCGACTCCAAAATCTTGTCCCTCCGGACGTGGCCCGTTAGCCGCCACGTCTTGCTCCCCGCCTGCGACGCGCGCACCAGCTCCCGCCGCCTCATCCGCGCCACCAGCTTGAGCGCGAACCGCTCCTCGAGCCACTTTTCGCGTCGCTTGCGCTCCACCACCTCCATGTCCGCCATGTCCTGCGGGTAATAAAACGGGTCGACGAGTCCGACGACCGCGCGCTTGTACGTGCGGTGCGCGCCCACGGGCCGCATCCCCACCTGTGTGCGACGCAGAGGCGAGATGTAGTTGGCCGTCCGGATGTACGTCGTCCGGACGCCGTACACGGTCCACAGGTACGACCGCACGTCCGTCTTGGTGACCGAGGGCGGTATGCGGAACGTGGCCTCGTACGGGTTGTACGCCGTCCCGCGCGGGGTGTGGTTCCGCACCATCCGAAAGAGCGTGTTGGGGAGGTAGATCTTGTGCCCGACCACGCGCGTCTTGGTGGCCGCGGTGTCTTCGCCGTCGTCGGCCCGGACGCGCTTGGACGTGACGCCGCGGATGCGGGCACGGCGGGCGTTGACGGCGTCGAGCCATTCGGCGGGTGTGGGCACGCGCCCGTCCTGGAGAGGGAGGTTGCCCTTGGCGCGCAGCCGGGTGTACGTGGCGTGCTCGGTCGGCGTGAGGGGGCTGTCGGGCGGGGGGAGGAACTGGGGGGGTTTCTTCAGACGGCGCTCGCGCACGGCGAGGGGGGTGGAGGCCTCGCGCGCGGCTGCTGCGTGCGGCGGGAGGGCGGAGGACGTGGGTTTGGAGGCGAAGAACCGCCGCAGGACGCGTCCGACGGGCTGCATGGCGATCGAGCACAACACCCTCCTCGCCGCCGCTTTTTCGCTCTCGTGGCGTCACGTGCCACAGTCAGGTTCGCACTCCGATAATTCCCTGTTATGGCAGCAATACCAGACCTCCTCGAAAGCACAGCCCAACGTGTGCGATACGGCAGTCTAGGCATATCGGTGTCGAGGCCCGTCTGGGGAAAGCGACAGGTCAGGCCTGGTCGCGGCAAGGGTGGGCCAACTATCAGGTGTAAACGTCGGAAGCGAGCAGAGACAGGTGGCGTTTCAGTATCATCACGTGTCTCTCCAAACCCCTCCGCTCGACGGCGCAGCCTTGCGCGCTACACCGCTCGACCGTGTTCACTCCTTGTCGATCATCATGGCCCCGTCGTGCGGCCGCCTCTTCAGGTTTCTGCGTGGGGTCTTCGTGCCCACAGCAGCCATCATCGGGTTCTCCTGTCTTCTCACCTTTGTCTTCATCCTCTATCAACCCACACCCGGTCCTGGCGTCCTGCAACGACTCGGATGGCAGTCTTGGGATGCAGTGTCCACCACGGACGGCCTCAAGCACCCCGAGCAGCAGTCGGGACAAGCCGCCCAGGACGACCAGCCCTGGTGGAACGCCACAGCGCCGACCGAGGACGGTTCGAGCTATCCGACGGACGCATGGATGCCTCTTTGGCCGCATGACACCGGGCGTGCGTGCCGCCCCGTCGGTCGTCTCGTGTGCAGACGCTAACCCCGACTTGGTCACAGTGACCGAGATCACGATCACCCGGTGTTTCGTCCCACCCGAACTCGTCGGGGACTTGTGTGCGCCCAAGACCACCCCAGAGCGGGACGCCATCAAGGGCAAGTGGGTCCGCGTCGATCGAGACCTCAACAAACAGATGGGCGTGTGGACTTTGGTGAGCGTCGTCTGGCGTGCAGACCGTCGGTCGCTCACGTGCGTCTTAGAATGTATACTACAGACGAACGAGACGTCTCGACATTCCCCTGATCACCGACCTTCAGCTGCTCTCGCCAGGCGAGATCCCCAACCCGCCTTCAGACGACTGGGTCAAGGTCGAGCATTCCATTCGGGACGGCGTCATGAGTGCGGACCCGCTCTATTTGTGGTACAAGACGGGCAAGACGACGCAAGAGATGAGTGCAGAGGAGAAAAACAACATCATCACCGAGATCGACGTCCTCTTTGGCGAAGACCGCCCGTGGTACGGGTTCGAAAAAGTCGAGCCAGTAATCACGCCAGAACAAGAGGGCCGTGCATCCAGTGCATTTTTGACCTATCGAAAAGGAGTCAAGCGTAAGTCGAAGCCGTCTTGGATGCTGGTTGGAGCCCATCGTTTGCCCCGTCAGCCGTGCCGCGGGCGCCTCCGCTCCATTTCTCAAAAGACGGTCGGTTCAAGATTCTTCAAGTAGCCGATCTAC
Organism: Boletellus deceptivus; assembly: GCA_038090195.1. Classification (NCBI taxonomy): domain Eukaryota; kingdom Fungi; phylum Basidiomycota; class Agaricomycetes; order Boletales; family Boletaceae; genus Boletellus; species Boletellus deceptivus. The sequence continues at coordinate 6,733 of JBBPMG010000716.1, read as the reverse complement.
ACTACTCGGTGTCTCGCGGCGCTTGCCGTGATACGACGATTGATCCGTGTGTCGCTTCGGACAGCCTCACCAATTCCTTCTTGGGTCGTGCCCTCGACGCGGAGAAACCCGACCTTGTCGTCTTTACCGGCGATCAGCTCAACGGTCAAGGAACGTCCTGGGACCCCAGGTCGGTGCTTGCCAAATTTGCGGTCGAGGTGACCGACAGGCAGATACCGTGGGCCGCGGTGTTTGGGAACCACGACGAAGAAAATGGGGATGTCAAGGCCGAACAGCTAAAGATGATGCAAGCGCTTCCTTACTCGCTTGTCGAGCGAGGTCCCAAGGACATCCATGGAGTGGGCAATTATGTGCTCAAGGTCAAAAGCGCAGACAGGTACGTCGGACGTCAGCCAGCGCTGGCGTATGCGCTCACCCGTGTCGATAGTTCCATGACACACTTGTTGACGCTCTACTTTTTGGATTCCGGATCGTACTCAAAGGGCTATCTGGATTGGTTTGGATTCTTCTTCCCTACCGAATACGACTGGATTCACACGGTGGGCGCATACGTGCGGGATGTCCTTGGAGCTAACACGGCGCTTTCAGGACCAAATCAACTGGTTCCTCCAGCAATCTGCGTCGATCAATCCCATCGATCGCCCGTTCCGGCCAGATACATCTGATGATCTCGGAGAGCGCCAATCTGACCAGATTACGCCCACGACGCGCAAGCTGGCCAAACCGAACGCAATCATGTTTTTCCACATCCCACTGTATGGCCTTTGGTCCTCTCTCGAGGACGAGCGCTGACCGCCTGTTGCAGACAAGAATCGTATGGTACGGTCGACAGGGACAGTCGTACGGGTCTACCGCTCGAGGTCGGGATACATGGACTCGAGCAACAGGGATCCGCAAAGAAGAGCGACGGGATGTTTGAAAACGGTTTGCTCAAGGCGCTGGAGAGCGAACACCGTGCGGGGGGTGTCGTTCCCGAAGTCAAGGTCGTCGCGAACGGCCATTGTCACAGTAAGCGGTGCCGTGGCACCAGGGTCGTGTCTGCTGACCAGCGCGTGTCAGTTACAGAAGATTGCAAACGGGTTCAGGACGTGTGGTTGTGCTTTGGGGGTGGCGGGTAAGTCGTGTCTTCGCTGCGCGCTGGTCGCATGACCGAGCTTGCTCGCAGTTCCTACTCTGGCTACGGAAAGATTGGGTAAGTGCAAGTGGTGCTCTCCATGACGTTTCCTTGACCGGCGCGTGACAGCTTTGACCGACGGTTCCGAGTGTACGACATCTCGGACTATGGCGAGACGATCAAGACGTACAAGCGCAACGACCACGACGAGATCTTGGACGAGTTGGTGCTCGCGGGGAGCGGGGCTGCGCCGTACAACCGTGGTTGACATGTCGGATACAAGCATGTGTGTAGTGTAGCTAATTGTTGGGTTCAAATTCCCACAGGGATCCTGAAAAGGTTGCATGTAATGAGCCACTAGTGCGAACACTCCTCCATGGCCTCCCAGCAGCACCCGCCCCACCACGATGGACACAAATCTCGGCGGGACAACAACTCCGTCGCCTCCACCCACTCTTCCTCCTCCTCCTCCTCGCGCCCCTCTCGCTCGGCTCATGCAAGTCGTGTCTTTGCCCCATTGATCGCATCCTCTGATCGCATCCCTTTCAGCCCGCGGTCGAGTCCGCCGTTACGAGGCTCCTCGTAGCCATCAAGCAGCTCCTCGAATCCCTGACCATGTGGAGCAACCTCCAGCTCACCGAATCCCAGATCAGCGACGTCTACGTCCGCCTAGGCAATGACTTCAACGCGGCAGTGGCCGCGTTTGCCGCGTTCGATATAGAAATGGCGTGCGTGCCCCATCGCCATGCCCCGTGCGTGCTGCTCCTCGTGCTGACTGCCCAATATATCCCCAGAGACCTCATGTCCATTCCCGAAGACCTACGCGACGTCCTCGAAACCTGCTTGGCTGAAGACGCAACACCAGACAACCTGGCGATATATCTGCCCAAGGTCCGTGCGATCATCACGCGCCTCTTGCAGGGCCTGCGTACCAAGCAATCCATGTACCGTCGCATTGTCTCCGAGCAGCCGCATGCGTCTCGCCATCGTTCGCACACACGCACCGGCTCTCGATCGTCCAAGTCGGACAGGACAGGGTCAAAGCAGGATGAGGAGACGAGACATCGCCGGTCGCAGTTATCGCGGAGTCATATCGATGAAGAACGGCAAGTGGAGAGAGAGAGGGAGAGCACACACGCCGCGCGGCACTCTGCGAGACCTTCGCATTCCTCCCGGCCGTCCGACACGCACGTACCCGTCCAAGCCCGCACGACACCACCGCCGGTGTTCCAAGAACCGGACGACGACCCGCCCTTGGCGCCGGGTCCTGCCAACGGCCAGCACCCTCAGGCTCATGTGTCACCACCACCGTCTCGGAGCTCCCAATCAGCCTACACGCCGTCCTATACCCCTCAGGAGCCGTCTGCACCTGTGGAATCCCCTCTGCCGGCACTCCCTGATCCACGTGGATCTCATCCAGCCACACCAGGAATGGAGCCGCCGTCCGCCCCTCTGGTTCAGTCCGCACCCGTCCCGCCCTCGGTCAAGCGTTACTCCCTCGTCGACAAGCCCGTCTCGCCACCGCCGGTCGCGCCACCTACCGTCGTTGTCGAAGAACCTTCGCTGGAGCGGGACGAGTCCAATGGCGTCGAACCGTCTCCTCCGCACACGCCCCCCATTGACGCGCCCGACACGCCGGCGGTCGCGAGTTCGCTCGCTGCGCTCAAGAAGAGCGAGGCGCTCGAGCGGCGGGCGTCCAAGCGGTTCTCGACGTACCACTTTAGCAAGATGACGGGCGGGGCGATCACGCGCGAGCGTTCCCTGTCGGCGTCCCCGAACCGCCGGTCGATGGCTGCTCCCGCGTCCACGTTGACGGCGGGCGATCTGGCAGTGCTGACCGAGGTGGACGAGCCTGAGGGAAAGCGTGAGGGGGCTGCGAAGCGGACGGCACGCACGCCGCCGTCTGCGGGGGTGGAGGTCGCACCGCCGCCCGTCCCGCCGCTGCCGTTGTCGATGACGGACATTGCGCGCGCGGCAGTGCCCTTGCCCCATGGCAAGTCCCCTCTCGGTCGGCTGACGGAGGAGGAAGAGGAAGAGGTCGAGGATCGCTCTCAACTCGCGGCGTTCCCCGTCTTTCTCCAGGTCGGCCGAGAGGTCAAGAAAGTGACGCTTGAGCCTGGATCGACGTTTGCGTCCCTCCGTATGCTCTTTGTGGACAAGTTTCTTTATAACCCGGGGATGGAGAACTTTCCTGCGATTTACATACGCGATCCGTCGAGCGGCGTGCAGTACGAGTTGGAAGACATTGACGAGGTCAAGGAAAAGTGTTTATTGTCTCTCAATATCGAACGTGAGTCTTGCTTCCGTGAGGCGGTGATTGGCGCATTCACGTTTTTTTTTTTTCCAGCACTGGATCAGATCAAGCAACACATTGATGCACAGATATCCACATTGTCCAACGATCTCAAGGAGCTCAGGAACGCGATGGCCGTGAACAGACACTCGTCTGCCACCCTGAACCCCATCTTTGCACACGATTTTACAGAGAGCACACCCGTCGCGGACCGTCCGTCTGAGAAACAGTTTGCCCACGTTGCCCACCGACTGTCGCGCATCGTCGGCGATGCCCAGAACCATTCCAACCCGTTCATCTTCCCCCAAACGACGGGTCAATCACTGCAGCTCCGGCCACAAGCGACGGGGGCGTCCGTCATGTCCGAGTACTCGAGTCGGGTCGTGACCGATCTCAAGACGCAATTCGACGAAGTCCAAAATCTCCGACGGGATCTGGGGATCATGCGGCAGCTGTACACCGAGTTCATGAAGTCGACCAAGGAGTCGCTTGGGGCGCTCCGTACGCAGACACAGTCGGTCAAGCAGCTCGCGAACGCCAAGGTCGGGGGTGCGCGGGCGTACATTGACACGGGCAAGCACAAGCTGGACACGCGGACCCAGAACGTGTTGACCAAGATCGAGGAGCTGCAAGACACGGTGGAGGCGCTCAAGGAGGACGTGATCAAGCGCCAGGTGACGCCGAAGCCGCACGTGCTCAAGACGATCCAAGACGACGTGGCGTCGACGGCGACGGAGCTGACCAGTCTCAAGGAGCACATGGACACGATCAAGCCGATGTGGAAGAAGACGTGGGAGGAAGAGTTGCAGAACATTGTGGAGGAACAAGGGTTCTTGGGGCATCAAGAAGAGCTGTTGGCGGACTTGCTTGAAGATCACAAAGCGCTCGGGGAGGTGTTTGGACACGTGCAAAAAGTGATTTCGCTCCGGGCAGGGTCGGGTGGGCGCGGGAGCGCGCGAGGGCGATCGTTTAAGCTGGCGCCTGTCGAGGAAGCGCACGACGGGCTGAATACGGTGATGATGGAGATTCGGGGTGCAGCGGTGGACCCTGAGAGACGGATGAAGGCGATCGCGGCGAACCAGAAGAACCGGGAGAAGGAGCTGGCGGGTCGATCCGACGAATTCCAGAACGAGCTGACGGGGTTCGTGAGCGGGAAGAAGCTCAAGATGACCGGGGGTGCGGAGGAGGCAGAGAGGGTGAGGCAAAAGAGAAACGATCTGGCGCTCAAGGCCATGTTCAACGCGTCTGCTTCTGGCGCGGGCGGTGGTGTGGAGGCAAGACCGGTGTCCCCGACGGCGTGATAGGACCATGTCGTGGAGACGGATCCTTTTCTTTTTCCTTCCTAATCTTGTCTCCAACAGTTCTCTGTTGCCATCGTTTCATCATATTGACCACCGCGTTTGGGGGATACGCTGTTTAGATCTCGCCGACACGCCGTCATTTGTTTCCGTTTAGTCTTTTTCTAATGTGGATTAGATATCGCAGCGTGTAATCGTAATCATCCGGTGATCACCACACACAAGCGCTACTGCCATGTCGCAGAACCGTTTGGATCACTCGGACGACACGTTCCAGCTGTACGATCTTCGCGTCGAGGTGATCTGCCCACCCAACATGCGCATCCTGTGCGGCGCGAAACCGGGAGACCACTTTACTCTCCAGGGGGAGATGCTGCATCTCCCACCCGGCCAAGGTTTCTCCATCTATTCTCTCGGTGCGTGTCGACGCTCGCGACACCAGGGGGGTTCTGACACGCTCCAAGGTGCCGTCCTCCCGCTCCTGGCGGCCAAGCAGCGCGTGACGCACGCGCAGGACTGGATGACGACGGACGCCGAGGTTGCGTGTCCCGACCCACACTGTCCGTCGCGCTTGAGGATCGTCCGGACCGGGCTTCGAACGTTTCGGCACTCAGAGGTGACCGTCGTGCCAGCCGGCGACGCAGCGGTCGGGAAGCCGTGTGCGGACGCAGCCATGCCCTGATGCGCGGCGTGGTTTCGGTTGTTGGTCCCAGTCACGCGACCTCGTGCGCGTTGGCATTCGACCCGCCCGCGCGTGTTTCTTGTCTTGTCTTCCTGTCTGCTTTTCCATGTACCGTCGCGCTGCGTGTGTGCCATCGTCGCCTGCCTCGTCCCTGGACGTGACGCCGTCGTCGTCGCCCGTGTTCGGGCCTGTCGACTCGTCGCCCCCACCGAGCCCAGGTCTCGGCTCGTATTCGCTCGATTCGCCTCCCCGTCCCAGCGCGCCGTTCTCCCATCCGTTTGCGGCCTCTACAAAGGCCACCAGACGACTCCCAGACTATGAGAAGAAGGAGGCGGACTCCCCGCCGTGCACGCCGCCCGGGACGTTCACGCTGCGCGCCGTCGGCCCAGGTCTCTGTCGTGCAGTCCTCGGACCCTCGCGCTCGCTGCAGGAGGACGGCTACGGGCCCGTGGCCTCTTCTCCCGGCGCGAGCTCGCCCCCGCACCGTACGTCGCGGTATGCCGACCACGAAGAACGCGTCTGGGACCAGGCACTCCGACAGCCGTTTGACACGGGCATCGGTCAGATCGACCTCAGGTACGTCTCTCGTCGCCCTCTTTTCCTCCACGCCGTCGTCCCCGCGGATTCATGCCGCCACTAGCAACCAAGAACTCAAGACGATACCGCCCTCCATCGGCGATCTCGCCGGGTTCTTCAACACGCCCGAGTCGTCCGAGCAACGTCTCTTCTCGGCCCGCTTGTTTGCGCGCGTCAACACCGAACCTCCGCGCACCCACACGCGCTCTTTCGAACGTACGCAGTCGATCAAGGATTCGGGCAAGGAGCGACACGTTCTCAAGCTCTATCTCATGGGCAACATGATCACCTCGCTCCCTCCCGAACTCTTTACTGTGAAGAACCTGACCGTGCTCAGTCTTCGTACGTCTTCCACCCTCGTCTCACACTCTTTTTCTGACATCTCGCGTGCGGTGCTTTCCAAGGCGGCAACTGGCTCACGTACATACCGCCCGAGATCTGTCGTCTGACGAACCTGCATGAACTCAATCTTTCCAACAACCGGCTGCAGTTCTTGCCCTGGCAGATGCGCGAGATGAAGATTGAGAAGTTGATGGTCAACCCGAACCCGTTCCTCCCAGAGCCCTCGGAACTGGCGACGGCAACGCCACTGCCACTACGCCCGCGTCGGTCCATCTCACGGCTGTACTCGCTGCGCAAGGCGGCCGCGGCCGCGGCGGACGGGAAGATCAAGCCCGTGCTGTCGCCCGTCACGCTCGCGCTCGCGCGTGTGCCGCCGCTGACGGAGCTCTGCCTGCGCCTGCTGCTCGCGCCGCCGCCGGTCGTCGCGC